>JAVYIG010006774.1:0-111953 GCA_035222895.1 Strongylocentrotus droebachiensis | reverse complement strand
TCAATAAGTTTTATCTAAATCTATAATAATAGTGCTGTAAATTTATGCTTCAGTTGCCATGTATTTTATGTATATATTTATTTGTTTGTTTTTATGTAGTATTTTAACTTTATACATTGTAATATCCACTTGATACAGGGCCCCTTTTGTAAAGCAGGCATTGTGGCACTGAATAGAGCTACCATGTGTTTTTAAAGACGACTAAATAAGTAAGTGTTTGCTTGCTGGTGATCTGAGACAAATTGTACGAGCCTCATCGCAGGTCTTTCTTTAATCTTTATTCAATTTTTTATCAATACAATTCTCTTGAAGAAAAAAAAAAATGTTTTCAGTAGTTGTTATTTGAAAAGAATATATAATCATAATATCTGTTGTTTGTGCGTTAAAGGACTGCTTAATCAGCCTTTTGTGAAACAGCACGAGAGAGAGATAGAGGGAGGGAGAGAGGGAGAGAGAGGGAGAGAGAAGGAGAGAAGAAGAGTGGGGAATGCAAAGTTACGAATAAAAAAAAAAGTTTGAATGCACACCAAACAGAATAATCATTAGACTTGTCACTAGAAAAAAATAAACTACATAAGGCCATTTAAACAAAATATACATGTTTAGCGTCCCAGCCCGCTTCCTTTTTGGGGGCCGCCTCCTATTTATTTTATTTTATTTTTTGAATTTTTTTTTTTTTTTTTTTTTTTGAATTTTTTTATTTAATTTTTTTAATTTTTTTTTTTGATTTTTTTTTTTTGAAAGAAAAGAAACCTGAAAAACACTGCTAAAATGGCTCTATTTCTGATTAAAAAAAAAAAAAATTGTCGGCGGCCATCTTGAAAAAAATAGCCCCGACTGTCAGGGAAAATGTACCGAGCGGCCATTTTGAGCGGCCATTTTGAAATAAAAAAATAAAAAATAAAAAGGGCCTCCTCCTTCCTATTTTTCGAAAAAACAGGACGCTAAACATGTTTTTTTTTATATTTGGCCTAACTGCCAAGCATATCAAAAGAGGAAAGAAATATCCAGAAATTAATTCGTAGGACTGAGGGGGTTGGGGGGATTAACCCCCTCCTGACTGGGGAGATGGAATGTACCTTTAAATACCAGCCCCACAATTCAATTCAATTCAATTCAAGGTTTATTAAAAAAATCAAGCATTTAAAAAAACACAGTCTATAAAACACTTTAATATGGTAAAAGACTAGTTTAATGTACGATGAATATCAAGACCAACACAGAAAGTATTTTGGCCTTTGAAATACAAGACCTTTTAAATCTCCATTGTACTACTTATACATGCAGCTATACTTGCGCCCTCTATATAGCAAACAATGCCTAATCGGTGACCATTGGCCCCCCATGATCCTCTTTATCTTATGTTAACTGAGAGCTGATTTGATGAGATAACCACCTGTCCATTGACCTTGCAGGGTGGTCTAATCTCTCCTGTAAACTAGTACAGATGGGCTTTAAAACCTGATTTGAATGAACGGCATTTTGACATAGAAAAATAAAAATGGCAAGTTTAATAAATACAGAAGTGCGTAATGAAAAGACCAAACTGGCAACGGGACGCATTTTGATCCTTGCAAAATACATGAAATTGTATGTTTAGCATTTAAGATTGCTCCCCCCCCAAAAAAAAAAAACAAAAAACAAAAAAACAAAAAAATGGAAAAAAAAATGGAGAAACAAAAATGGGGGAATTTTTTTTGTTTTTTATTTTTTATTTTTTTTTAAATTAAATTAAATTTTAAAAAAAATATTAAAAAAAAAAAAAATACGAGCGGCCCGAAAAAAAAACGAGCGGGCGGTCGAGGACAACCAAATGATTTTTTGTTTGGCCTTAGGGATAACTTCGCTTGTCCTGAGGAACGCTATTCATAAGAACAGCTATTCATAACGCGGAACTTCCTATACGTGAAAGACCGCTATTCATATAACAAAAAGGGGGGCACTATTCTTAATTTATGAATAGCGGTCCTTGCGAATAGCAGTCCATACGAATAGCGAGCGGACCCCGACAATTACCCCCTTGGACAGTCACCCCCCCCCTCTCCCAAGGACAATTACCCCCCAAAAAAATTATGATGTTATTAAAAACAACTCATTATCAGGTTGGACTTCCCCTGTAATAAACAGGGGGGGGGGTTAATTTCCTCGGGGTGGTTGTCCTCTGTTATCCTGGGGATTGTCCTTGGGCGTAATTTTCCGGGGGGTAAATTGTCCTCTGTGCATTTTTGAAAGAGAGTCTCCTCCAAAATGTTGTTTGCGCTATATTGAAGGAATAGAACGATTCATCAAATTGACTGCAAACACTGCGAAATTGACAAAAAATACTTTACCATCCTCACTTCTTCATAATATAAACTTAGTTTGCTTTTCCTCTGCTCCTCCTTCTCTTCAAAGTCGTTGCATCTCCTCCTTTGTCTTGTTTGTTTATTTTCCTTTTTCTCTATCTAAAACTTCTTTCTTTTCGAGAAATGAGTTTATGTTTCCTACTAGATAGGTAAAACCATTCCTACTTGCATCCTTGTAATTGTAAAGTGGAAACCACAATCAGTTTTAATTCAATGAGACAGTATAATATACATGTGTATCGAAAACACCACGACCGATTTGAAATTCTTTATTAATCATTTATGCTCCGTAAATAGACTGAAGTAAACTGTAACGTAGTATACATTCATACATAGAAGTACTGTGATGCATAATAATGGAAATTTCATTTGAATTGAATTGAAGTGAAGATAATTTTGTATGCGTGAAAAGGAAGGGTATTTTTAGAATGTTGCGTGCAGTTATTGATGCATCTTGATGTACCTTTTCGAGAAATGAGTTTCTGTTACCTATGACTATAATTAGGTCAAACCATACTTGACATCTTTGTAAATTGTAATGTGGAAACCACTAATGAATTCACTAATGAATTAATAATGAGAAAATATATTATTATATCGAAACGCCACCATCGATTAGAAATTCATTTTGAATCATTCATGCTCCGTTAAAGGCAATACAAAGTTTTGTTATGGGGTCATGAATTTAGTTCAAATGAACATATTGGAAGTGTATGCGATCATACAATATTCAGTATTTGTTGTCGCGGTTGAAATCGAGTCTAAAGTTATGAAATTGCAAATTGTATATGATGTATAGCTCCCTCTCAAGGTCAAGATATTAATTAAGCTATAAATAATGCTTCTTGACTAAAATCGACCGATTACCTTCTCCCGTTTGGAAATTATACATCACAACTACATATTCTGAGATTTTCATGGTCGCAGCTACCATTGTACGGCCGTAGGCGCTATTTTAAATTTATCAAAATTTACCGGGAGCACCGGTTAATTTTTACATTCAATTTTTATAGAAAGCAGAAGTGTTTTAGGGGCTAAATATTCTAGTGCTTATAATACACGGGGCATCAAAATATATCAAAATTGTAAAGAATCACTATCCACCTAATTTTCAAAATTTCCTAAAACTTTGTAATACCTTTAATAAACTGAAGTATACTGTAACGTGGTACACAATCATAATTACATATAATTACTGTGGTGCATAATACTCGAAATTGTATTGAATTGAATTGAAGTAAAGATATTTTTATGGAAAGGAAGGGTATTACATGTATTAGCGTGATGCGTGCAATTATTGATGCAGCCGTGTGCGTAGACACGAGGCGTTTGTTGGCGTTGGAGATTACTTGAAAAGATTTCCCACGGATACCTCCTTTCTGAAAATGACACTACTGAAATTAATCGAAGGGTAGCCTGGGTAGCCTGCCGACGGGGCAGCTGTTTTAACAGCTACAAACCTTTAAACAACAATGCTTATTATGCAAATATATTCTATCTTGATTCTTTTGAAATCAAAGTACATTTAATTGGACCTTCATGCTATATTTTGCAGGTCTTCTATGTGCAATGCTTCGTCGAGTACAGGGAGCCTTGTTCGAAATTAAGATTTTACTCTCTTCTTCCCTGACAGCCAGCAAGTGCACTCCGAAGACGCAAAGACTTTTGTAAAATCAACATTGGGCAATTACACCGGCCTTTTCCCTCACTGTTCATTATACGGTCCGAAACTCCTGATGACTGGTGGAAGAACAAGTGATGATCCCCCCCCCCCCCCCCCTGGGCCTGGCGGTGCATGAGACAACTACTATAGTCTCTTGTTTCCTTGAACTACTACACTACTACTTCAACTACTACTACTAGTGAACCGAGAGAGGACATGGAAGATTGAAAATAAGAATTGTATATAAAGGCAGAGAGAGAGAGAGAGAGAGAGAGAGAGAGGGGGGGGGGGGTCGATTGAAAAGAAAGTACTGATATGTTAGTCAGATCACCAAATTGAATTCAAACCGACTCCAAGCTGGTTCTGGTGTCTGACTTGTTGGTGTGACCGGGATAGCAATTTAGAGAAAAACAATTTTCGCGTCTCGAAGAGTATTTAAATTAAATATACAGTACTGTAATTAATGAGACCATGTGATCATATAGTTAAAATTCAAAAGTATGATTTACTGTTTTTAAAATTTAGTGTGATTCTATAAAGGTTAAGCTTAAATTATTAATATGACCTACTCGGTGATTAATGAGCAATGTGTAATTTAAAATTCGTTCAATTGACCTATGCTTTATGTACTGTAATTGTAACCATGTGAGGAAAAAAAAATCCATTTAATGTGGACAATACAACAAATCAATCAATCAATATGTCGCGGGCAGCCATGGACATTATACGAAAACGTAAACAAAATGTGTGTTTGATACCATGGTGATCCAGGCCTCACATCATTTCAGTAGGCTGCATCTATTAAACTCTTGTATATTTATCTCTCTCATTTGCCCCCTGCTCTTATTAAGCATTTTGCAAGCAAAACGTATCAAGATAAGAGCGTTTTTCTATCTCATCAGAGCGTGCAAAATCACCTTCATCTTTAGTAATTCATAGGTTCTTCTGTTTGAATTTTCATGCGTTAAATGAGCAGATTATTGGAAGAAAACTTTCAAAGTTGAGTACAACGAGTTCAGTCTGCAAAAAAAGGGGAAAAACCACAGGTTACTTACATTTAGAGAAGGAAGGAGATCACTTCCCTTGATTCTAAATGGGATTTAAGAAAAGTATATAATAGTTCAGGATTTGTCTCAAAATTCTTCAGAACTCTTTAATTCCATGGACAACATCGATCTGAGAGAGGGATTTGTGAACGAAAATCATCATCATGGTTGATTTACCTTTGAATGGAATAAGGATATTCCTTGCCTTGTGTTGGGGGTTTTCTCTGGTAAGTAAATGAAAACAAAATCGTTACTATCTCTTCAAATATTGAAATACAGATGGTTCGTTTGCAATCCGAAGAATTTTTTGAAACAAAAATGACTGCAAATAATATATTTGATGTTTAAAAAAGCGTTGAAAATGATTACTTTCTTAAATGCATTAATGAAATATTGTATTTTTATGGAATTTAAATCCTTATTAATGTTGTATGTCCTTATTCTTTTGTTCATTCATTTATAATTTATATTGCAATCAATGTATAAATGTTGTTCCGTTTCCAAAGTAATGGATATTTTTATAATATTATTATGTTTGTGATGATGTAAATATGCTATTATTGTAATGTGTATTTATTATTATAAATGTACAATGATTGTAAAACCATGTGAAAAAGAATTTCTTGAATGGACAATAAATGGCAATTCAATTCGTTTTTTTATTTTTATTTGTTATTTTTGTAATGTGTACTTTTTTTGTCGTATCCGGACAACTACCCTCTGGACAACCACCCCCTGATAACCACCCTCTAGGACAATTACCCCCAAGGACAACTACACAGTTAGAACGGTGTTTAAAATATCAATGTTTAAAAGAATGTTGTTTAAAAACGTAAACAACGTTGTTCAAAATCGAAAAATCAGTGCTCAATTGACTTAAACAACTATCTATTAAAAAACAAAAAGATTAAATTAAACAGAGTTGTTTAAAAAGTCCCGGGGGCGTCGTTGATATTTTCTCGATACGCGATTGCAATTTGCGCACACACATGCGATATGCACAAAGTACGTACATAATACATGCATGCAAGCATGCAGTGCTAGTGTGCAGTGCAAGTGCTAGTGCAGTGCAGTGCAGACGAAAATGGCGGAACAAGGGCAAGGCGACGACTTGGTTCTTCTCGGCTTCGCCGATGGGGTTTAGGTGAAGTTATAGAGACAAATAATAATGTTGTCTGTCACTGCCATGAATATGATGAACAAATGTTGAAGTAAATTGGCAACAAGCTCTGCATGTTACAGTGTATAAATCGTTGTGATTATTGCAGGAGTGGTTCCAGTAGGTCATTTCACAAATTCAAACAACCAGATAATAACCATTAAACAGTTCTGTTTAAAATTTAAGCAACTCCTTTTGAACAACCCAGTTGTGCAGTAATATTGAATAAACAACAGTTGCTTAATAATTTAAACATTATTGTTTAACATTTACACAACTTGCTTTAAACAACCGAGTTGTGCAATTTTATTACTAAACAACTGTTGTTTAAAAGTTTTTCTAATTTTTAAACAACTAAGTTCTCAAAACGTAAACAACCTTAAGTTGTTTAATTTTTAAACAACAGTTGAGCGATTCACCGGTTAACTTGTGGTTGTTTAAAATTTTGAACAACTTGTTTAATTTTTTTCTAACAGTGTACCCCCGGGACAATTATAGTGTAGGATAATTCCCATCCCCCACCTAACTACCCCCTAGGACAAACACCCTCTAGGACAACTACCCCCCCCCCGGGAAACTACCCCCTAGAAGGTGGTTGTCCAAGAGGTAAGTGTCCTAGAACCTCTTTGTGTATTATGTATTTGTACAGTGATTGTAAAATCGGTGAAAAGAGAATTTTCTGAGTGGACGATAAATGGCAATTCAAATCAATACAGATCATGGAATGGTAAGCGCTCTGGTCCACTTAATCCTCTGTGAGTTATTAGTAGAGGTGTCGTAGTCGAGTGGATATTTCACCGGACTGGGGATTACATGGTTCGCGGTCCGAGTTCCACCTCGGCACTATGTCGTTTTGCAACACTTTAATCTACATTTGCCACTCTCCACCCATTCGTTAAATGGGCACCCGGTAGGATTTTTATGTTAATCTGGTTGGATTGGCATGTGTGCGCTTGAAAAATTGGCGTCTGGCGGAATACTCCCCAGGAAGCGGAGCGTGTCCACTATCATTGTGTTGATTAGCAATTAAGTCCAATGACCGGGGTAATGATAATTACAGTGTAAAGCGCTTACAAACCTAGTATCATGCTTATAATTATGTAACTATTATTATTATTATTTTTATATTGATGCAGATGGAGTTATCTTTCTTCATTACTTTCGTTATATTAAACCAACACAGCCCAGTGACTGCTAATCTAGGTGAGCAACTTGATAGGTGTCTTCTTACCACCTTTCTTTCATCCATATATTTATATATATATTTGAGCGCTATACAAGAACCCACTATTATTATTATTATTATAGGATTAATAATTGTTGTGCCTCGATCGGGGTGTCTTTTTACATTCAAACGTCAAAATATAGTGGTGAAAACAATTTAAAAAAAACAAGTACATTATTATAAAGGAAAATACATATTTTTTGTTGTCCAAAATATTATACGTTGCTACATAATTCCCCGGCAATCTCTTGTCTGGATTTTCCAGCTCTTTGTATAATAGTAATATATCATTTATTCGTAATTGATTCTTTATGATAGTCTGCCATATAGTCCGCCCCTTTCCCTCTCTCTACTCTCTCCCTCTCTGTGCCTACAATCCCTTCATACAATTATCTTCCATTCAGCTCTTCCTCCCATTCTCGTCTATCTGTCTCTCCTTTATTTGCAGAGTGTGAATCTGGTCAAAGCGAGAATGACGGGTCGTGTTATTATTTCTCCGAAATCCTTTCAAATTTCGCCTCGTCAAAATCGTTCTGCGAGGAACTTGGAATGCATCTTGTCTACATTGGATCACAGGAAGAACAAAACTTCTTGCATAATAAGCTATCTACTAATTGGCATCGGATAGGTTTATCTCAACTGACCTGGATAGATGGCTCAAGCTTGGACTACAACAACTTCGTAACAATTCAAAGCAACTCATCATATACTCGTGTCTTTGATGATGGAGGAATCTGTTTCCGTATGGTAGGACAGGATTATATATGGCATGACGACAGCTGTTCCGATTCGTACTATTACATTTGTGAAAACGAAATAGTAGACAGTGCCGGTAAGTACAGAATATTGAGTAGAAATTATTGATTTTCTGCACGTTGAGGGTCTTCATTTTCAAAAAATTGGGAAAGGCAAAATATAACTTTGTGTACCAGAATAAAATCGTTAAACTTATTTATCAAAAGTCATTCATAATCATAGGGGCACGAGCAGTACAGTAACGGCGGATCCGTTTCTTCAACTTTCTCAATATTTTTCGAGTGAGTGAAGCAAGCGATTTTGACACCTTTTTATAATGGCAATGTAATTTTCTGATACTAGATTGGATTAAAGTACAATAGATCACTTCCTTTGCCGAATATGAGGTGCCCAAGTTCGATAATTTCCTTGTTTTGTTTAATATATTTTATACTTGTACAGAACACAATCAAATACAAGAGTTTGAAGAAAGTGTCCTTTTCATAACTGTCTTTCTTGCAGCTTGTACCGTTGGTCACACTCAGAATGGCGGATCCTGTTATTACTTCTCGCAAAACAAGTCAAACTTCGACTCGTCAAAGTCATCCTGTGACGACCTTGGAATGCATCTTGTCTACATCGGATCACAGGCCGAACAAGAATTTCTGGTGAATAACCTACCCCTTGCAAACGAGGATTACTGGATAGGATTATCCAGTGTGACTTGGCTGGACGGTTCGAGTCTGACCTACGCCAACTTCGCAGATGGTTCAGAGACTTTTGACGAAGGAGGGGTGTGTTTCGTTATACATCCAAGCAAGTCATACCAATGGTTGGATGATAGTTGTGCTGATTATCGCGTGCGGCGTTTTATCTGCGAGAAAGAAGGAGGTGAATATATACTGATGATCCATAGCAGTTTTAACAATTAATAGGGGGTTTTCATGGGTTTTTTCAAGTGTTTTTTCAGTGATCTACAGAAAAGTACTTACATTCAGTTTATATAATGTACCCCTGATAATTATAGTTGTTTTGGATTTTATGAAGATAATTCTTTTCCCGTCTTGCAAGTCATTCATGGTAAAAAAAAAAATGCCATTACCCACGAATTATCCTTGTAAAGAAAACGTTTTGTGTCTAATCTTCATCTTTTATGTTGAAATTTGTCATCCTTTTTCATTACAACTATCGCCATAATACATTCAACGTCAGCAGGTATCCAACCAAGTTCTGTACAGCAAACAACAACAGGCGCTGCCACTTCCCCCGAACGTCCAACCCAAACTACACCAAATCAAATGACGTCATCCGAAACGTCCAGTTCCACTACTCAGACTGACAATATTGTTACAACAAGTGGCTCTACGCAACCTTCGTCAACAACCGATGATGCGATCAGTGAGACAACAAGCAGTTCAGCATCAACAGCACCAACATCACATGCATCCTCAACATCAACAACAGGGCAAGGATCAACATATGTTGTTTCGCATACTTCTGAACAGGCAACCTACACCACTCCTGCAACAACGTCAACACACACAACCCAGACAATGTCTACGACTACACGTCGATCATCTTCTCGGGACAGAGGTAAATTTTGTATTTAGTGCGTTCCAGTCTCCCCCAGCCCACCCACACACACCAGCAAAAATGTCTTTAGCAATTGGCGTTGTGTCGACTTTATACTACGCTAATTGAACATAATATTTGCATAGGCTGTACGGTGTCACTAATCTAAGGTGCGTCAATGACCAAACAAATCACTGACGCAGTAACAATAACGCCTCGTGTGTCATTACGAGGATGTATATGTATACCCGTTACCTTCCGTTAGCGCCTCTGGATAATAACCCCACAATCTACAAAGCTTACCTTATCTATAGGGTAGGTGTAGGGAATTGGAGACCCTTGAGCACATTTGCATAATTTACATAAACATGAAAAATGTTACACATACAGAAAGTTTTGTATTCTCTTCAGTAACTTCTTCTCTTTATTTGGTAACGAAATTATGGTCATGATGTAACTGATTAATAAGATAACAATGATTAATGACGTCATCACTAAATGTCTCTTATTACCTACATGTGTAGGTAATAAGGGACAGTTACAAATCAAGACATTTTAAATACAATCTGAAGGAAAATAGGATTGTTATAGTTAGTTCAAACACTTTTTGAAGTGATGCATGCAGCCCATGAACTTACTGAAATTTTGAAACAATTTAAAAACAATGTGGCCCAAAATATTTCTGTACATGGACAATTAACCAACCAGCATCGGGTCATTGAATGTCCTTGGGGCATACTCGACATTCACAACAAACGACCCCCATCTTGGACCTTCTTCTTCTTCTTTCGTATGAGGTAGTAGTATCACATATATGGTTTATTTCTTGAAGCTGGGTTAGCCAGTTGACTTGTGGATCATTTGGGCTTGACAGATTAGTCATCCCGTCAAGAGGTTTGAAAACAGGGCTGTTGTAGATGACATGGTCTGCCGTCTGCTTATCTGTACCACAGATGCATGCCGATGATTCCCGAAGTCCCCAACGGTACATATTGGCGTTGAATCTTCCAATCCCAGTTCGCAGTCTATTGAGCGTTACCCAATTCCTCCGGTAGCTCAGAGCCAGCCGTAGCTTTAGTGCCAGGGGGAACAGTTAACTGCCGTGGGCGAACCGTCCCTTCCAAGCTCTTTCCCCACTCTTGGATTAAGCTGAAGTCTGATCTGCTGAGGGCGGCTGCATATCGGGAGAAAGGTCGACGCGATCGAAGGCGTTGGTGACCTAAATCTTGGGATTCTGTCATTTTGTGTAGGGGGTGATGAAGTTGTCGACCTTTTCGTGGTGTACCCTGTGTCCCTGTCAACTGGCGAAAGTCGGGCGAACCACAACAACTCGAATTTATATCTAATATCAACCAACCTTCTTATCTTGGACCTGGTGCCCCCCATTACCTACACACATTTCTGATCAGACACCATTCATAATGTGCATTGCAACACCCATTCACAACACACAATGGCCATAGGTTTCTGTGATTGTTGGCACACTTCATAAACTTCCTTTTAAAACTACTTTTAAGAGCCACCCCTAAATATCTGCATACACCACAAAATTCAGTGAACATTGTGTTTTTATATTGGAGCAAAATTTTAAGATCAAAATTGCTTACCTTGGTCAATTTTGCCAATTTTCTCGGAGAAAGAACGCATTGTAGTCTTCGGAATGAATTGGATATATGCAGTAGTGTTGTTTAAGGCCACATATGGCGCTATAGCGATATTTTAGCCAACACGGACAGACAGTGATGGGTTCAAGCTTGGTGGTCTCCAATTCCCTACGGTCTCCAATTCCCTATACCTACCCTACATGTTCAGCTACAAATGATTTGTCTTAATGGGTATAATTCATTGCAGCTCTTTACTTTATCACTAATTCACAATGAATTCGTTATAAAGTCAAACTCATATTTTTTATTTTATCTTTAACTTTATAAACTCTGAAACAGGTCACACGAGCTTCAAAAACTTCCGACTACTGGCCAGCAATGTCGCCCACATCGATGCCTATGTTCTGTCATCATACACGGTTTCGTCCATGATCGAATGCAGTCAGTTGTGTCTTACCGATGTCCGTTGCTCGTGTTATACTTTCATCGCCTGCGAGGGTTTGTGCTTACTCGGCGAAGAATGTCTGGCGACTTCTACATTTGCTTTTGAAAGGCGAACCGGAGCTAAATTCTATTCGGCACTTCTTGAAGATTAGGACTGGTTCTAGAAGGCACGTAGCTATGAATACGGGCGCCGCTAGACCACTCGAAAACTGAGGGTGGGGGGTGGCAAAATAGTAATTTTCAAATAACCCCGGAACACAACAATTAGGAAACAAATATTTTGAAAGGTGCCAATTACAGAGATTTTGTTTACAAAACTAGAAGAAATACAGTCGTCAGATAAACGAATTGGCCGACAACGGATACAAAACCAAACAAAATTCAGAAAAGTTGGGATGAACAAAAATTAGTTGTATTGTTGTTGTCGTTGTGATTTGCAGACAATGCTAGAAGGGGGGGGGGGGGAGGGATGTTACCCCCTTTAGTAACGGCCCTTCTTATGTAGCCATTTAGAGGCCATGCGCAGTGATTAATGATAGTGTGAATATATAGTGTGTACATATTTCACTCCTGAATATTCTGCAGAGACGTTTATTTATAATCCACTATGTAAATATTCGGTAAGTATTAAATTAACACAGATTGGCAAACATGATTCAAATATCAACTAAAAAGTAGAAGATAATTCACTTTTCATTTTCTACAACGGCGCAAGTGATTTTGTCACTTGCTTTTCAAAAAGTGGAGCCAAGGAATTGTGTGAGTGTGTGTGTGTGTGTGTGTGTGGAGGAGGGCAGGGGTTTCGCTAGACCTTTTTCAGTGAGGGGGAGGGGGGTGTAGAGGCCAACGATTACCGACAAAACTAGCCACCAATTACCGACAAAATTAAATGTCCAATATCTACAAATTCAACCTTATAAATCTGGGGCCGAAGGCTAAATTGTTTTTCCTATGGACTATCTATAGTACTTGCAAATGCGAAATTTTGTCATTTTCCTCGACGACATAAATATACGAATTATTTATTCAATTTAGTCAGCATCGTAGCTATATATTCTAATGCAGGCGCGGAGCTAGGATCTTATTTTAGGGAGGGGCGGTAGTGAGCAAGAGAATCACTTAAAAGCGCGCTCATTAGGGGGGTGTGGGTGATGGGCCTCCCGCGCGAAGGGCGGTAGCTTAGACGTTTCCTTAAATTATTAGGAAAGGAAGACGATTAATTGTACCGTTTTCGACTGTTAATCCTTGGCTGAATGAAGTTTTCTCTCTCCCGCGCAAAGCGCGAAAGCTTTGACGTTCCATTAAATTATTATAAAAAAGAAGACGATTTGCTGTACCGTTCTCGACTGTTTATCCTTTTCTGAATCCGATTCCCCCCCCCCTCCCGCGCAAAGCGCGGAAGCTTTGACGTTTCATAAAATTATGAGAAAAAGCAGACGATTAGATGTACTGTTCTTCACTCTTAATCCTTGTCTGAACTCAGTTTCTTCCCCTCCCGCGCAAAGCGCGAAAGCTTTGACGTTTCATAAAATTATGAGAAAAAGCAGACGATTCGGTGTACTGTTCTCCACTCTTAATCCTTGTCTGAATTAAGTTTCTCCCCCTCCCGCGCGAAGCGCGAAAGCTTTGACGTTTCATAAAATTATGAGAAAAAGCAGACGATTCGGTGTACTGTTCTCCACTCTTAATCCTTGTCTGAATTCAGTTTCTCCCCCTCCCTCGCGAAGCGCGAAAGCTTTGACGTTTCATAAAATTATGAGAAAAAGCAGACGATTCAGTGTACTGTTCTCCACTCTTAATCCTTGTCTGAATTCAGTTTCTCCCCCTCCCGCGCGAAGCGCGGAAGCTTTGACGTTTCCTTAAATTCTTAGAGAAAGAAGACGATTCGTCGTACCGTTCTCGACTCGTCTTAATAAAGTTTTCCCCCTTCCGCGCAAAGCGCGGAATTTTTGGCGTTTCATCACAATATAGACAAAGGAAGACGAATCCTCGTACCGTTTACGAATCTTATTAAGCCCTATTCATCTAATTTCAGTTTCTCCCTCTCGCGCGAAGCGCGAAAACTTTGACGTTTTCTCAAATTATTAGAGAAAGAAACCTATTCGTTGTACCGTTTTCGACTCTAAATAAGCCCTATTAATTTTGTCTGAATTCAGTTACCCCCTCTCGCGCGAAGCGCGGAAGCTTTGACGTTTCCTTAAATTATTAGAGAAAGAAGACGATTCGTCGTACCGTTCTCGACTCGTCTTAATGAAGTTTTCCCCCTTCCGCGCAAAGCGCGGAATTTTTGGCGTTTCATCACAATATAGATAAAGGAAGACGATTCCTCGTACCGTTTTCGAATCTTATTAAGCCCTTTTCATCTGAATTCAGTTCCCCCCCCCCTCGCGCGAAGCGCGGAAGCTTTGACGTTTCCTTAAATTATTAGAGAAAGAAGACGATTCGTCGTACCGTTCTCGACTCGTCTTAATGAAGTTTTCCCCCTTCCGCGCAAAGCGCGGAATTTTTGGCGTTTCATCACAATATAGATAAAGGAAGACGATTCCTCGTACCGTTTTCGAATCTTATTAAGCCCTTTTCATCTGAATTCAGTTCCCCCCCCCCCCCCCCTCGCGCGAAGCGCGGAAGCTTTGACGTTTCCTTAAATTATTAGAGAAAGAAGACGATTTGTCGTACCGTTCCCGACCCGTCTTAATGAAGTTATCCCCTTCCGCGCGAAGAAAGGAAGACGAATAATGAAGAAAGGAAGACGATTCCTCGTACCGTTTTCGAATCTTATTAAGCCCTATTCATGTGAATTCAGTTTCCTCCTCTCGCGCGAAGCGCGAAAGCTTTGATGTTTCCTCAAATTATTAGAGAAAGAACACGATTCGTTGAACCGGTTTCGACTTTTAATATGCCCTATTTGTCTGAAGTCAGTTTCCCACTCTCGCGCGAAGCGTGGAAGCTTTGACGTTTCCTTAAATTATTAGAGAAAGAAAACGATTCGTCGTACCGTTCTCGACTCGTTTTAATGAAGTTGCCCCTTCCGCGCAAAGCGCGGAATTTTTGGCGTTTCATCACAATATAAAGAAAGGAAGACGATTCGTCGTACCGTTGTTGACTCTTAAACCTTGTTTGAATTTAGTTTCCCCGAAAATTTTAAACCTCTGATTTCTTTAGCTGATATTATAGGAAAGTGAAACTTCGAAAAAATACAAGTATTGTAGTTGTAGTTGCGGATAAGAAATCCCAGTTTGTAGGGAAAAGAACTTGTCGGCCGACCGACAATATATCTCACCGACTTCAAACTTCTGCATTGATATACAGTAGTAAACGAGGATCGATCAAGAATACCGACACAGCTGACCCGACACAGCAACATATTTACCCGTGTCTTTCTTGCTCCCTCGACGAGACGACTTCACCCAACAACCCCCTTCTCTCTTTTACTCCCACTCCTCCTCTCTCAGACTCTAACCTCCCCTCTCTCTCCTCTCTTTCATCCCCCGTTTCTTTTTTTTCCTTTCACTGTTTTTTCTTCTTTTTTCCCTTTTCTTTCTTTTTTTTTTCTTTTCCTTTCTTTTCTCTCCTCCCTCGTTTTGTTTTCTCTTTCTTTCTTCTCTTTTCTTTCCTTTCTTTTCCTTCCTTTCCTTTCTTTTTCATTTTTTCTTTTCTTTTCCCTTTCTTTTTTTCTTTTCTTCCCTTTCCCTCTCTTTTTTCACTCTTTTTTTCCCTCTCTTTTTTCCCTCTCTTTTTTTCCCTCTCTTTTTTCCCTCTCTTTTTTTCCCTCTCTTTTTTTCCCTCTCTTTTTTTCCTCTCTTTTTTTCCCTCTCTTTTTTTCCCTCCCCCTTTTCTCGTTTTCCCGACGGCAGCGCAATTTTACCGACAATATCCTGACAGGTGGGGGGGTGTCGCACCCCCCACACCCCCCTTTGGCGACGCCCCTGGAGGGGGGGGGGGGTAGGAGGCTCACCAGAAATATATGGCTTTAAATGAGTTTGAAATTTAATAAAGCATTCTACAGGTCTTATGACCCAATTACTCAACCGCAACATGCTTAACAGAAATTTGAAACTTTTTGTATGAGAACTTTGATGAAGGTAAATTTTGTTGGCGTTGTATTCCTGGACCTTAGAAAAGCGTTTGACGTTATACCCCATGACGTGCTTTTGTTAAAATTGTCGTTCTTTCGAATTGATGATGTTCATAAATTGATGAAGGCGGAAAGCTATGCGTATTTTATAAAGGAAAAACACGTGACCTTCTCCCCGTTCTAAATAAACAGGAGTCCCACGAGGATCCATACTAGGACCACTTCTTTTTTGTATGTTCATGAATAGTATCTCGAATCTAAATTTTAATCCACATACAAAACTCTAACCTTATGCGGTCGATACAGCTGTGTTAAATTCCGATTTCGATATAAAGATAGTGCAGTCAATTTAACAATTAGAATAATAAGCTCAGTAAATGGTTTTTAAATAACGGAATGATTATTAACTCCCCCCAAAAAAGTTTAGTTGTTTTCATCCCGTCGGCAAATAGGCCTAATACTTTTAACTTTCAGATATTTATTAATGGTCAATTACTAGAAACTGGCACTAAACTTAACCACCTTGGTTTGATTCTCGAACACAATTTTAAATGGGCATGTCATGTTGATGAAGTAGTTAAGACAATCGTTCAATCATACGCATGGGCGGACCCAGCCGGCGAATAAGCGGGGTGGAGGGTATGGCCAGGGGTGGGGGCCCGTCTTCGGTGGGGCCTGTGTATACAAAGAAGCAAATCTTGTTTAACTAATGAAAATTTGTAATAATTGTATTTTTAACTCATAATTTCGTACATTTATTAATGTTGTTCTGTTTGGGGCTCTTTAACAAACAAAAAGATATGTTGAGGAAAGAAAGAAGTCAATACAAATAAGCTTGAATGGTTTTGAATTCTAACTATAATGCACGATCATGAGGACTTCTTCACTCACTGTAATGGCAGCCAATTGTACAAAGAACAAGCTTTCATTTTTGTTTATGGTGTACAAGTTACTGCACAACTTTGCCCCACAATACCTCTGTAATCTATATACTTAGTATCTTAACGTAATGTCGCCTCCTGTACTCGATATATCATTTCTTGCCAATAATACCTACCGAAACTAAGAACTAAATATAAAAATGCCCCTTCTCATATACTGCAAGCGAAGTTTTTATTTCACTAGCAATGCTTGTTAAAATATCATCCACATTACATATATTTTTAAAAAAACCTACGGCAACAACAGTCTATAATATGATATCGCAATAACTAAAGCCGATTGATTTTTATTTTATTTAAACATGTTTTATCTAAATCTATCATTACACTGCTGTATATTTATGCTGTAGTTGCCATGTATTTTATGTATTTATGTGTTTGTTTTTAAGCTGTGTTTTAACTTTATACATTGTAATATCCACTCGATACGGGGCCCCTTTTGTAAAGCAGGCCTTGTGGCACTGAATAGGGCTACTCTGTGTTTTTAAAGAAGAATATATAAATAAATGTCTGCCTGCTGTTGATTTGAGACAAATTGTACGAGCCTTATCGCAGGTCTTTCTTTCATCTGTTTTCAGATGTTTATCAATACAATTCTCTTGAAGAAAAAAAAATGTTTTCAGTAGTTGTTATTTGAAAAGAATATATAATCATAATATCTGTTGTTTGTGCGTTATAGGACTGCTTAATAAGCCTGGTGTGAAACAGCACGAGAGAGAGAGAGAGAGAGAGAGAGAGAGAAAGAGAGAGAAAGAGAGAGAGAGAGAGTGAGGGAGAAGGAGAGAGGGAGAGAAGAAGAGTGGGGAATGCAAAGTTATGAATATTAACAAGTTTGAATGCACACCAAACAGAATAATCAGTAGACATGTCACTATAAAATAATGTATTACATAACTGCTAAGCATGTCAAAAAGGAATGAAAAAAGAAACACTTCACACAAGAAAGATTATCTTACCCATACTGCAATGAATCTAAACATGATGTACTTCAATTTGCTCTTGGAAAACGTTTAAAATGCAATTTTCATTATGTGATTTAATATTCCGTACAACATGCAATGGCATATCCAGAAATTGATTAGCAGGGCGGGGAGGGGGGGGGGGGTCACCCCCTCCTGACTGGGGAGATGGAATGTTCCTTTAATACCAGCCCCACATGATGGAGACAAACTTCAAGTTCCTTTGTTTTTCCTGGGCAGTCAAACAAGGGGGCTGATGTTGACTTGATTCTATGTTGGATACACCATTGCTTATTCCTCAAAAAAGTTCTTCAAAATTCTCTTTAACTTTTCAGGACTTCTTTAGAAACTTGTGCAACCTAAACTATTGACAAAAGCAAAATCAACTGTTTTGGATAAAAGGGTCCTAATTTGCTAAGCATTTAGTATGCAGTGAGGAATCTATTGATTTGAGTCTATCATGTGTTAACAATATGCTTACTACCACAATTAAAGTCATTTTAGAGACGGAATTTTTAAAGCTACACAAACAAGACGCAACTGATTTGTAATTGTATGAAGGACATACAGTCTTATAAAAAATAAAATAAATATGAAATCTGTTTTCACATGACTATTGCTCGCAGTAGAAGCTATCAGTTAATTGTGCATTGCCTCATTCCCCTTACTGTTCGCCTCAGATAAAACAAAACACAGGCACATGCAAAAAAATTGTTTCTACTAATGTAATGGAGAAGGGGAGGAACTACGGCACAGAAGGATACAACATTTAATTACCATCATCATGAAAGAGAAGGGGAGGGAGAAGGGGGGGGGGGTCTGTCCCTTGTCAACCAAAGGTTTAACTTCTCTGTCTCAATAGAATAACATTTTTAAACATGAATCCTTTGTGCTCAGAAAAAATATATATAATAGGCATAATGCACTAGTTTTGCCAGGAGGGATTAGACCTCCCTGCGTGGTCACTGGCAGGTGGTTATATCATTAAACCAGATTTTAATTAACAATAGAAAAGGGGTCCATGGAGGATCATCTGGTACCGCTTAGGCATTGTTGGCTATAGGGCGCAAGTAGCTACAAGTAGTACCATCCCGATTTAATGTACAAAATACAGTACACTATGCACTAGCGTCCAGGAGACTACCTCCGTTTGAAAGAAAGAATATCTGCACTAGTTTTGCCAGGAGGGATTAGACCTCCTTGCGTGGTCACTGGCAGGTGGTTATATCATCAAACAAGATTTCAATTAAAAACAGAAAAAGGGGTCCATGGGGGATCAACTGGTACCGCTTAGGCATTGTTGGGTTTATAGAGGGCGCAAGTAGCTACAAGTAGTATAGTCCCGATTTAATGTCCAATACAGTACACTATGCACTAGCGTCCAGGAGACTACCTCCGTTTGAAAATGGCTGAATGACAGGATAAATGTAAGTAGGCACGGGTAATCGACAGTTTCAACTACTTGTGAATGCCCTTGTGGTAATTAATATATGTAAAGATAATCTGTATATGTCCTGATAGGCAATGCAATAGACACAAACTGATAAAATATCATACCTTCTATAAAATATAGGAAATATATAAAATGACTGCTTTAAAAGAAATAAAACTAAATGACTGCATGCTTATATCTTGATTTAGGAAATCGCGTTTCGTATGTGACCATGATGAATGGAAAAGTCGCTTATTGCAATACACTTCTACAGATTGAATCATTACAGTATGCCTTTAATAGTGTAAATTCATCAGGAGTTCATGGGTCATACAATACATTCAAAAGTAATACTTGACAATCCCAGGCTCACATTTTGTACAATATGTAAAGAGTTGACTTCGATATCATTCTCTATCCAAAAACATCTTCTATCCTTCTTCCATCTGATACTTCCATGTATTCCTTCAAATCTCGCATTTATTTACTAAAGTATCTTTTCTTTTCTCTTTCTTTCTTATTAGCAATATATTTCATAATAATCCTGAAAGTTATGATAGCATCTGACAAATAGAAAATATTGTTCTACCACAACATAGCCTACATGATTGTATACTTCACAATCAGCTTAAAAAAACTCAAACTTTATAACAGAAACGTGACATATATGAGTAATGGACAGGTGGGATGGATTTATCGTTTTATTAAGAGTCAAAAGGGCATTAACTCTGTATAGAAGAATGTATGGATGAATGCCCTTCTGGCTCTCAGCGGATGGTATACTCATTTCATAAGCTGTGTCCTTCTTGCTGGAGGGGGGGGGGTTGAAAGACACAACGCTCACAGATACCTACCTGGCTACCTGACTGCCGCCGTCAGTTGCTGGCGATTGGCGACCACATCTGCACATCTTCTTGTTGTCTTTCTCCATTTGTTTCTATCCTGTGCTAATCTTTTGGCTTCTGAGTATGTGAGACCTGCCCATTCTTTGATGTTATCAAACCACCGCTTTCTCTGTCTGCCTCTCTTTCTTTTTCCTTCTACTTGGCTTTCTATTATTTGTGCTGCTAAGGGGCTCCCACTGCCACGCAGAATGTATCGAAAGTAACCCATCTTGAGGCGGGCCACTTTTCCAAGTAGATCTCTTTCTGTGTTTAGTTCTTGTGGTTAACTGAGGTCGGTTATTTGTCCTCCCAGCTGATTTTTAGCATTTTCCTCCAGAACCACATTTATGCTGCCATGATGCTATTTTCATCGGCTTTGAGCAGTGTCCAGCTTTCAGCACCATAAAGCAAAGCACTCCAAACCAGGGTTTTGACCAGTTTTATTTTCAGGCCGGTTGAGATGTTCCTTCTTCGCTAAAGCTATTATGATCTTTATATCACTGGTACAGCTGGCATCGCTGTTCTTTGTAGATCCAAGATATTTGAAGCTTTCCACATCTTTGACTGTTTCCCCGTCGATCTGGATGCTGCGATTTAATGCAGTCACAGATAACCAAAATCTAATTAATTTTCTAGAAATACAAAATCATGAATACAATTTTTACAAGAATCCTATTTAATTTTCGAGGGTAGAAAATTACTCGTAATTATGCATGCTTCTTCCCAATTGTCAATTTGTTTGTGTAATATCTCTGGATGGAATAACTTTTGCATAAATAAGTTGTTGATAGAGTTGCTATACATTGTGTGTATCAACTCTCCCATGTCAAACCATATTTAGTTTTAATTCAATGATGGATTGGTATTGTGATGATGTAATGTATATCGAAACGCCACGACCGATTAGAAATCCATTATTAATCATTAATATTTAGTTAATACACTGACTTATACAGAACTCTAACGTAATACACAATCATACATAGATCAATTTGTATGCATCACAGTAATTCTGAATTAGTGTGGTGCATACAAATCGAAATTGAATTGAATTGAATTGAAGTCAAAATATGAAGGAAAAGGAAGGTTTTATTAGCATGTAACGTGTAGTTCAGTGTTGATGCAGCCACTTCCTTTCCGAAAATGACACTACCGAAATGAATCGAAGAGTAGCCTGCCGACAGGTCAGTTGTTACAAAATACAGTACACTATGCACTAGCGTCCAGGAGACTACCTCAGTTTGAAAGAAAGAATATCTGCACTATTTTTGCCAGGAGGGATTAGACCTCCCTGCGTGGTCACTGGCAGGTGGTTATATCATCAAACCAGATTTTAATTAACAATAGAAAAGGGGTCCATGGGGGATCATCTGGTACCGCTTAGGCATTGTTGGCTATAGGGCGCAAGTAGCTACAAGTATAGTACCGTCCCGATTTAATGTACAAAATACAGTACACTATGCACTAGCGTCCAGGAGACTACCTCAGTTTGAAAGAAAGAATATCTGCACCATTTTTGCCAGGAGGGATTAGACCTCCCTGCGTGGTCACTGGCAGGTGGTTATATCATCAAACCAGATTTTAATTAACAATAGAAAGGGGTCCATGGGGGATCATCTGGTACCGCTTAGGCATTGTTGGCTATAGGGCGCAAGTAGCTACAAGTATAGTACCGTCCCGATTTAATGTACAAAATACAGTACACTATGCACTAGCGTCCAGGAGACTACCTCCGTTTGAAAGAAAGAATATCTGCACTAGTTTTGCCAGGAGGGATTAGACCTCCCTGCGTGGTCACTGGCAGGTGGTTATTATCATCAAACAAGATTTCAATTAACAACAGAAAAAGGGGTCCATGGGGATCAACTGGTACCGCTTAGGCATTGTTGGGTTTATAGAGGGCGCAAGTAGCTACAAGTAGTATAGTCCCGATTTAATGTCCAATACAGTACACTATGCACTAGCGTCCAGGAGACTACCTCCGTTTGAAAATGGCTGAATGACAGGATAAATGTAAGTAGGCACGGGTAATCGACAGTTTCAACTACTTGTGAATGCCCTTGTGGTAATTAATATATGTAAAGATAATCTGTATATGTCCTGATAGGCAATGCAATAGACACAAACTGATAAAATATCATACCTTCTATAAAATATAGGAAATATATAAAATGACTGCTTTAAAAGAAATAAAACTAAATGACTGCATGCTTATACCTTGATTTAGGAAATCGCGTTTCGTGTGTGACCATGATGAATGGAAAAGTCGCTTATTGCAATACACTTCTACAGATTGAATCATTACAGTATGCCTTTAATAGTGTAAATTCATCAGGAGTTCATGGGTCATACAATACATTCAAAAGTAATACTTGACAATCCCAGGCTCACATTTTGTACAATATGTAAAGAGTTGACTTCGATATCATTCTCTATTCAAAAACATCTTCTATCCTTGTTCCATCTGATACTTCCATGTATTCCTTCAAATCTCGCATTTATTTACTAAAGTATCTTTTCTTTTCTCTTTCTTTCTTATTAGCAATATATTTCATAATAATCCTGAAAGTTATGATAGCATCTGACAAATAGAAAATATTGTTCTACCACAACATAGCCTACATGTATACTTCACAATCAGCTTAAAAAAACTCAAACTTTATAACAGAAACATGACATATATGAGTAATGGACAGGTGGGATGGATTTATCGTTTTATTAAGAGTCAAAAGGGCATTAACTCTGTATAGAAGAATGTATGGATGAAGGCCTTCTGGCTCTCAGCGGATGGTATACTCATTTCATAAGCTGTGTCCTTATTCTTGCTGGAGGGGGGGGGGGTTGAAAGACACAACGCTCACAGATACCTACCTGGCTACCTGACTGCCGCCGTCAGTTGCTGGCGATTGGCGACCACATCTGCACATCTTCTTGTTGTCTTTCTCCATTTGTTTCTATCCTGTGCTAATCTTTTGGCTTCTGAGTATGTGAGACCTGCCCATTCTTTGATGTTATCAAACCACCGCTTTCTCTGTCTGCCTCTCTTTCTTTTTCCTTCTACTTGGCTTTCTATTATTTGTGCTGCTAAGGGGCTCCCACTGCCACGCAGAATGTATCCAAAGTAACCCATTTGAGGCGGGCCACTTTTCGAAGTAGATCTCTTTCTGTGTTTAGTTCTTGTGGTTAACTGAGGTCGGTTCTTTTGTCCTTCCAGCTGATTTTTAGCATTTTCCTCCAGAACCACATTTATGCTGCCATGATGCTATTTTCATCGGCTTTGAGCAGTGTCCAGCTTTCAGCATCATAAAGCAAAGCACTCCAAACCAGGGTTTTGACCAGTTTTATTTTCAGGCCGGTTGAGATGTTCCTGTCATTCCAAGTACATGCAGGTCAACCATTCTCTTCTTCGCTAAAGCTATTCTGATCTTTATATCACTGGTACAGCTGGCATCGCTGTTCTTTGTAGATCCAAGATATTTGAAGCTTTCCACATCTTTGACTGTTTCCCCGTCGATCTGGATGCTGCGATTTAATGCAGTCACAGATAACCAAAATCTAATTAATTTTCTAGAAATACAAAATCATAAATACAATTTTTACAAGGATCCTATTTAATTTTCGAGGGTAGAAAATTACTCGTAATTATGCATGCTTCTTCCCAATTGTCAATTTGTTTGTGTAATATCTCTGGATGGAATAACTTTTGCATAAATAAGTTGTTGATAGAGTTGCTAGACATTGTGTGTATCAACTCTCCCATGTCAAACCATATTTAGTTTTAATTCAATGATGGATTGGTATTGTGATGATGTAATGTATATCGAAACGCCACGACCGATTAGAAATCCATTATTAATCATTAATATTTAGTTAATACACTGACTTATACAGAACTGTAACGTAATACACAATCATACATAGATCAATTTGTATGCATCACAGTAATTCTGAATTAGTGTGGTGCATACAAATCGAAATTGAATTGAATTGAATTGAATTGAAGTCAAAATATGAAGGAAAAGGATGGTTTTATTAGCATGTAACGTGTAGTTCAGTATTGATGCAGCCACTTCCTTTCCGAAAATGACACTACCGAAATGAATCGAAGAGTAGCCTGCCGACAGGTCAGTTGTTTAGACAACTACAAACCTTAACACAACAATGCTTATTATGCAAATGTATTATATCTGTTTTCTTTTTTAAAATCAAAGTGCATTTAATTGGACCATCATGCTATATTTTACAAGTCTTCTATGTGCAATGCTTCATCGACTAGAGGGACCACTTTCGAATTTGGTAATCAAAACGTTTTACTCTCTTCTTCCCTTGCAGTCAACAGTTGCACTCCGAAGACTGCTTTGACAAAATTGCATTTAAGGTCCTTTTGCTAATCCAACCACATTGAAAAAGATCGCACAATTTTTCGTTTAAAAAAAATCAACCTTGAGCAGTTTCAGCAGCTAGGTTGTCCCTTATTGTTCATAACGGTCCGAAAATCATGAAGACTGGTGAAGAACAAAGTGATATCCCCCTGGTAGTGCATGAGACAGTCTCTCGTTTTCTTTAACTTCTACACTAATACTATAATTACTACTTCTACTACTACTACTACTACTACTACTACTAATACTACTACTACTACTACTACTACTACTACTACTACTACTACTACCACTACTAATACTACTACTTCTACTACTACTACTACTACTACTACTACTACTACCACTATCACTACTACTACTACCACAAGTGAATCAAGAGGGAACATGAAAGATTGAAATGAAGAATTGTATAAAAAGACGGAGAGAGATAGGGGCGTCGATTAAAAAGAAAGTACTGATATGTTATGCCTCAGTCACACCTTTTGCGTATTTGGCTTGCGTATTTATGGCAAGCCATTTTAACATTTATTCCCTTTTAAGTGAATTATTGATATCAAGAAATGATTTTCTGTTGTAAAGCAATGGTAATTTTTGATATCAATATTTCGATTTCTTGATATCAAGAAAGAGGAATAAATGTTAAAACAGCTTGCCATAAATACGCAGCAATACTCAAGCCAAATACATAAAGGTGTGACTGAGCCACTGAGGCACTAATTGATTCACCAAATTGATTACAAACCAACCGATTCTTGACCGGCGGAGGTAAAGGCCCGGTCCCACTGCACTTACGGATGCAAAGAGGATGTAAAACGTAAAAAAATATTGCCATCCGTTGGAAAACGCTATGCATCCGTTCTGTAGTCATTGCATACGTGTTTCATACGCTCTATCCGTCGAGCATCCGTCCACTGTGATTTCATCCGCGCAAAAAGTTTTGAGCTGCACAAAACTTTTAGAACGGACGAACTTCCGCCGTGTACGATGTAAATCCGCGACAAATACGAGCAACAAACGTTCTATGTCCGTTATCCTCCGTTAAACGTCCGCTGTATCCTCTCTGCATCCTCAGGGCATCCTCGCAACTCACATCCGCTGCAGCTGAAAACGGAAAGAGGGAGGAAAGATAAGGTACATGGAACGTCTATACATCGTTAGTAGCACGGAAATAGAAAGGATGTAAGCGTATGCATCTCGTATATAAAGTATTCAAAGCTGTCATCCACTTCCATCCGCTTTCATCCGCTAGGCTTCCGATGAACATCCGTTTAACATCCCCGCTACATACTACCCACGTCCGTTATTTTCCGTTCTGTTTTCGCAAATTTTCGCAAATTTTGTTCATTTCTGGAGCGGATGAAAACGGATGGAGCCGCCCTCGAAATTTTGCTCGTCCGCTGTGTCCTTTATGCATACGTTTTGTGTCCGTCGGCCAGTGGGACCGGGCCATTAGGTAACTATTTGTCATGGTGTCGGACTTGTTGGTGTTGGCGGGATAACAATTATAGAACCATGTATCGCATCAATACGTCGCGTGCAGTCAGGCACAACATTTATAATGAAAACATAAATAAAATACGAGTTTGATACCATGGTGATCAACGCCTCTCATCATTTCAGTAGGCTTCATCTCTTGTATATTTGTCTCTCATTTTGCAAAATGCTCCATGAGAGTATTTTGCAAACTAAACCTATCAAGATAACAGCGGGTTTTTTTTTTAACAGAGTGAGCAAAATCACCTTCATCTTTAGCGATTCCTAGGTTCTTCTGTTTAGATTCTATGTGTTAAGTGAGCAGATTATTGGAAGAAGACTTCACAAGTTGAGTACAACGGGATTTATTTGAGAACAAAAAAGAAAAACACAGTTACTTGCATCTCGAGAAGGAAAGGAGATGGGGAAAAAGTGTATAAAGGTTAAGGATTTGTCTTAATATTCTTCACAACTCTTTAGCTCCATTGACAATATCGATCTAAGAGAGGGATTTGTGAAAGAAAATCAGATTCATCATCATCATCATCATCATCATCACGTTTGATTTCCCTTTGACTGGACTAAAGATGTTCCTTGCCTTGTGTTGGGGGGTTGTCTCTGGTAAGTAAATGGGGAAAAAAAATCGTTATATCTCTTCAAAAATTAAAAATACAGATGGTTTGTTTGCAATCCAAAGAATGATATTCCTTGAAACAAAAAAATGACTGAAACAATGTATATGATGTTTTTTAAAAGTGTTAATTATGATTACTCTCCTTCTTTCTTCTTTCTTTTCAACCATTCATCTTCTATTTACATTTATATATCAAATTGCATCTTTCTTTTTATTTAAATATTCTTTTGTAAAAGAAAAAAATGCCTCAGGTGTAACGGGCATTTATAAATTTGTGTATGTAGATCAGCATTAAACTAGGGTTTCGAGTTGCTGAGTATGCTTCTCAAACTACATAGTGGTATTTAATTTTGTTGTATATTTTTGTTATGAGACATAAATAAGTAATCGATGTAATACCTAGCTCATGTAAACAGTATTATATTTGTTTACATTATTTTTAAAGTTCCTGTCACTGAAGTTACTTTCCTGGTTTCTAAGCATTGGGTTTTCATTGCATCATACATGATACTAGTTAGTACTCCTATGATTCAAAGTAAGATGTATTCGATCACAATGTAGAATAAAAAGGGTAATTTGTTGGCGGGAGGTGAAAAATTAATATAATATTTCTTCAAGAAACATACATCTTTCGTAAATGAGAATTTGATTGGTTATAAATTATAATAATGGCAGAGGACGCGTTATTTTTAGAGCACGGTACACACCATTCATGCGGAGTAATGATACTCTGTCGAACGGGTTTAGACTATGTAGTATAGTATAGTATAGTATAGTATTTATTTTCCGTTTTAAAAACAAACATAATACAAGTATATACATAGCGTTAATAAAATGGCTGGATAGCCCATATCCAGCTGTGCCAGGCACGACACTGCTAGTCTTCCATGGGGTCTAGGAATCATATACATAAATATAAAACATAACGTATAATTATTTACTAAATTAAAGGATATAAAGAAGGTACAATACACAGTTATAAATGCTTAAACTCTACAAAATAGTAGTTGTTAGAAAGGACTGCGAAAGTCCACCCCCCCCCCTCCCGAGTCTGGAATAGGTCAATTATTATCAAGGTCTGGGTGATTGAGCATGTGAGTAGAACAACGTTAATTCGCGCTTAAAACTATTTAGAGTTGAGGCATTTCTTACAATTAGAGGGAGATTATCATAAGCAATAGCTCCTCTATACTTAAAAGTTCTTTTCAAAAATCCAGTATTAGGCTTTGGCGTATATAGTCCTCCACCAAAGCGTAGGTGGTATTCGTGCACAGAGATATTAAAAAGGTCTGAAATGTAAACAGGGGTCATCTCATTAAGTGATTTAAACATATAAGTTAGCAAATACTGATTTCTCTTGTCGTGTAACGATTCCCAGTTAAGGGCATTGTGAATTTCTGAATTGGGTATATGAGAGTCACGATTGATATGTAAAATCAAACGCCCAGCAAAAAAGGAAGAACATTAAATTATTGCCTTAATTAAGGTTAAAATCTCAATGATCATACAAATTTACCAAATAAATCTGCCTTGTTCCTTATAACACATGCTAGCTGTAATGGAATAAACAGCTCATTGGCATTGCCAAGAGGACATCAGCACTGCTTATGATGTCACTGGGCAAGCAGGACAGTGAAAGTGAATTTACAGCTGGCACAGTGGCAGCATTCATTGTCATTGGTTGAAAGAATTTTAACAGGAAGTGAAGTGAAACTACTTATTTTAGTCAATGGATATGCATAACTAGAAGTCCAGTCCTTGTTATACGGTTTGTATACATTTTTTAAATTCAAATCGGTCTCAGTGTCTTTTGTTTCGATTACATAGACTAGAGATCTAGATCTAGTCTGAATTTATTCACTCTTTTTCTTCACTTCAGTTCAATCAACATGATTAGGCAAAATAACAAACAAAATATGCGTAAGCAGGTAATTTTAGATCATGTCGGCCATAATTATTTTAAGTGATATACAGGCTGAACTAGCAGGGAAGAGCCTTCATATGAGTTATTCTTAATAACACCGGTTATTAAATTTTAAAGTCAGAATCACGACCTTTTTTTAACGATTGCCATGCGAAGCAGACGGCTTACACAAAATATACTGTATGGGGCAACAGTCGGGACACGGCATACTTTCGCCTCTGTGGAGGCAACTGCCGACTGCAAAGAAGAAAAATACTAAATCATTTGCTGACCACGTACAAAACAAAAGGAAAAGAAGGAAAATATATCCAGTTACCTGCTCAAGATCATTTGTGGAAAAGGAATGATGTCATGATGTAAAAAAATCGTATCTAGAACGTGATAAATGCTAACATTCCCCATTCACTGTTGTGTGTAAGCACAGCACCGACCAATATTTATCCCAATTGATCCAGCGGAAAGGTCACGGAGGATTTTTCGCGCATGCGCAGAATCTAACTACGAACTCGCTTATTAAACTCGGCAGTTGAACGGAATTAAAAGTCTTTGCAAAAGATCGACTGACTTAAAGGTAATACAAAGTTTTGGTATGGGGTCACGAATTTGGTTCAAATGAACATATTCGAAGCATATGCGATCCTACAATATTCAGTGATCGTTGTCGCGGTTGAAATCGAGTCTAAAGTTATGAAATTGTAATTAATAAACTCTTTATGTTGTATAGCTCCCTCTCAAGGTCAAGATATTAATTATGCTATAAAACAATGTTTTTTGACTAAAATCGACCGATTAGCTATTCCCGTTTGGAAATTATATATCACATCTACATATTCTGAGATTGTCATGGTCGCAGCTAACATTGTACGCCCATAGGCGCTATTTGAAATTCATCAAAATTTACCGGGAGCACCGGTAAATTTTTATATTTGAGTTTTCTCGAAATCAGAAGTGTTTTAGGGGTTAAATTTTCTAGTGCTTATAATACATCCACAGGGGCATCCAAATATATCAAAATTGTAAAGAAGCACTATCCACCCAATTTTCAAAACTTCCCAAAACTTTGTATTACCTTTAAACTTGTTTCATAAAACTTATAGTCCATGATTTTTCATGGAATAATAATAACGATGCATAAAAAGGGTATAATTGTTTAGTGTTGTGTTATGTTGTTCTTGAAATATATACACAGACTTGAGAACAGATCAATCTTTAAACTACAGTATAATTTCATAATGCTTTGATAACAACTAGTGTGGTGCACATTCTGCACCCTCCAAATTCTTGCACCCCTCAAGGTGCACATTTTACGTTGAATGCACTGAGTGCGCCCTATATGGAGCAGATTAGTACCCTCGGCCAACTACGCGTAATCTGCACCCCAAATTTTACCCATATTTCTTAGTGTGTTCCGTAAATCAGGTGGTCCATAATTACGTTCTCTCTAATCTGCTCTCTCTCTCTCGCTAATTTGTTTTCTCCCTCTCTATCTTTCTATCCAACTCCCTCTCACCCACGCACACACATTCTTTCTCTCTCTCTCTCTCACACACACACACACACACACACACACTCTCTCTCTCTCTCTCTCTCTCTCTCTCGATCTCTCACACACACACACACACTCTTTCTCTCTCTCTCTCTCTCTCACACACACACACACGCATACACACACACACACACTCTCTCTCTCTCTCCCTTTCTCTTACTCTCTCTCACTCTATCTCTCTCCACACCCCATGTATCTTTTCGAGAATGAGTTTCCGTTTCTTATGACTAGATAGGTAAAACTATTCCTACTTGGCATCCTTGTCAATCATCAAGCGGAAACCATATTCAGTTTTAATCCAATAATGGATTGGTAATGAGATAAAATATAATCTATATCGGAACGCCTCGACCGATTAGAAATCCATTATTAATCATGCATATTTAGTTAATACACTGACACACTGCAACGTGCGTGGTACACAATCAAACGTAGAATTACTTTGGTGCATACAACTCGAAATTAAATTGAATTGAATCGAAGTAAAAAACCATGAAATGGATGGGTATTATTAGCATCGATGATGTTACGTGTACTTCAGTATTGATGCAACCGTGCGCATAGACACGAGGCGTTTGTTGGCGTTGAAGTTTTGTTTACTTGAAGAAAAAAATCCTCGGAAACCTCCTCTCTGAAAATGGCACTACCGAATTGAATCGAAAAGTAGCCTGTCGACAGGGCAGCTGTTTAGACAGCCACAAACCTTCAAACAACAATGCTTATTATCCAAATGTATTATATCTTGTTTCTTTTGAAAATCAGAGTACGTTTAATTGGACCTTCGTGCTATATTTTACTGGTCTTCTATTTGCAATGCTTTGTCGAGTAGAGGGACCTCCTTCGAATTCTGTAATTAAAACATAAACCCTCTTCTTCCCTGGCAGCCAACAGTTGCACTCCGAAGACTGCTTTAACGAAATTGCATTTAAGATCCTTTTGCTAATCCAACCACATTGGACACGATCGCAAAGACTTTTGTTAAAAATCAACCTTGGGCAATTACAGTAGCCTTGTCCATCATTGTTCATAACAGATTATTATAACAGATCTGGAATACGCCTTTGCACACCACGAACCCAACGTGCACGTTTCCGAAGATCAATTATCCCCGACTCCATTCATCTTTTCAATTCCAAAGCAAAACGTGTTTGATTACTATGAACCTACCATGTAATGTATCAATATAAATGTATATGCCATGAATACTGCATCCAACTATTTACTAACGTTTGAGCCAGTAACTACAATTTATGTGTCATCAATAAACTCAACAATAATAACGATGCCGGTATTAATTATACTACTGAAAATGGTAATCGATAATAATAATAATAATAATAATAATAATAATAATAATAATAATAATAATAATAATAATAATAATTCATGTATTTATTATCATTTTAAGATTTACTATGGAATAATCAATGAATATTAAATAATTTAGCTTCATATTTTGTAAAATGGAATCTGATATTATCTCTATAACCACCATATATACCGTGGCTTACTCACATATTATCTCATTCTTTATGTATGTTTATCATAATGTCTATGTTTATCACTATCCTGTAATATTTCATGTATATATTTGTATTGTAACACTCTGTAACCAGTGGAAAACAAATTTCCTGTAAAGGACAATAAATTATTATACTTATTATACTTATATACTTATAACTGATGACTGGTGGAAGAACAAGTGATGATCCCCATGGAGGTGCATGAGACAAATATCACCTTAGTCTTTTCTTTAACTACTACAGTACTACTATTATTATTATTACTACTTCTACTACTACTACTTCAAGTACTACTAATAGTGAACCGAGAGGGAACATGAAATATTGAAAAGAAAAGAATTTTATTTAACCCAAAGAGAGAAGGGGGGGGGGGATTGAAAAGAAAGTACTGATATGTAAGTCACACCATCAAACTAATTCCAAACCGACTCCAAACCGACCGATTCTTGGCCGGTGAAGGTAAGGTAACTATTTGTCCTGGTGTCGCACTTGTAGGTGTGACGTGTGACCGGGATACCAAATAAGCTATGGTCACAACTCAGAACGGCGACCGACCGGTTTGTAGTCTGCTCGGTCGCCGCTGGAATTTAGGCATCGCCCAACGATTTTTGGGGAAGTCGAGCAGGCTGTAGAGCCCAAGCGATGCCTGGGCGGTGCCTTGTCAATTTCCCGTCGGTTGCCGGTCGATTTTTAGGTCAAAACTGGGCGAAATCGGGGAGTTTCTTCGGGCGGCGTCCCGGCAAAGACCGACTGATGACCCACCGATTCCCGAGCGGTCTCCCAACGGCCACCGGCTGATTTTAAAGAAATTGCCCGGCGGCCGGCCGGTGATCGCATGGCACCAAAATACGCTTAGTGCCCGGGCGATCGCCGCCCGGGCATCGACCTAATCGAGCGTTCACCGTCGAGCGATTTAGGTCAAACATCGAAGCTGCTAGGTCAAAGGCTGCCGACCGATTTGAACTCGTCGCTTAGTGACCGACTGATCTCCCTGCAGGGACCGGGCTGCGACCACTCGGCAGCCTTTGACCTAGCAGCTTCAATTTTGGACCTAAATCGCTCGACGGCGAACGCTCGATTAGGTCGGTGCCCGGGCGGCGATCGCCCGGGCACTAAGCGTATTTTGGTGCCATGCGATCACCGGCCGGCCGCCGGGCAATTTCTTTAAAATCAGCTGGTGGCCGTTGGGAGACCACTCTGGAATCGGTGGGTCATCAGTCGGTCTTTGCCGGGACGCCGCCCGAAGAAACTCCCCGATTTCGCCCAGTTTTGACCTAAAAATCGACCGGCAACCGACGGGAAATTGACAAGGCACCGCCCAGGCATCGCTTGGGCTCTACAGCCTGCTCGACTTCTCCAAAAATCGTTGGGCGATGCCTAGATGCCTAAATGCCCGGGCGGGACCCCCCCCCCCCCCCCCGGGCACCGAGCATAATTTATTTTGGGTGGCGAGTGAAAAGTGAGCAGGCGCCGCCGAATTTAACTCCGCTTAAACTTCAGAGGCGACCGAGCGATGCCCTAAAAACAAGCGGTGCCCGGGCGGCCGCCGCTCGGTGACCGGGCAAAATTGGCTAAAAACTCTCAACCCGGCCGCCGACCAGGCTACTTTTTGGAGTTGAGACCAGAGCTTAGAGAACCATTCTCGCATCAATATGTCGCAGACAGCAGTCAGGCACTACATTATACGAAAACATAAACAAAATGTGTGTTTGATACCATGGTGATTAACGCTTCACAACATTTCAGCATGCTGCATCTATTAAACATTTATCTCTCATTTGCCTCATGCTCTCATTGAGCATTTCGCAAACTACACGTATCAGGATAACAGCGGTTTTTCTTCAGAAGAGCGTGCAAAAACATCTTCATTTTTAGTGATTCCTAGGATCTTCTGTTTGGATTTTCCTGCGTTAAATGAGCAGATCATTGAAAGAAGACTTCCAAAGTTGAGTACAATGAGTTCACTCTGCGAAAAAAAGGAAAAAACACTGGCGACTTGCATTTTGAGAAAGAAAGGAGATGACTCAAATTCCCTTGATTCTAAACTGGGAAAAAGTGTATAAAGGTTCAAGATTTCTCTCAATATTCTTCATAACTCTTTAACTCCATTGACAATATCGATCTAAGAGAGGGATTTGTGAAAGGAAATCATCATCATCATCATCATCATCATCATCATCATGTTTGATTTACCTATGAGTGGACTGAGGATGTTCCTTCCCTTGTGTGGGGGGCTTTCTCTGGTAAGTAAATGAAAACCAATCTTTATATTTCTTCAAAAATTGAAATACAGATGGTTTGTTTGCATCCAAAGAATGAAATTCCTTGAAACAAAAATGACTGAAAATAATGTATATGATGTTTTTTAAAGAAGTGTTACATTTGATGACTCTCCCCCTCTCTCCTTTCTTTTCAAGCATTCATCTTCTATTTACCTTTATATATCAAATTGCATCTTTCTCTTTTAATATAGGATTTCCCGGCCAAATTCGCGAGTTTGTCATTCAAATTCATTTGTCTTGCGTTCAAATTCGACGGTTTTAGTGCTGTCGGGTATATCTCGGGTTTATATTCCTTTTTCTAGATTTCAAATATATGAAATTTTCGTTAGAATCTATGTATGTTTCATTCCAATTAATGAACAAATTGCTTCTTTCGCTATTTGGTCATTCGATTTAGCGCAACACGATTTTCTGACATCGCGACGGTGTACTTTTAGCATTCTAATTCATTTGTAGCATTCAAATTAGCACTTTGTGCACTAAAATTAATGGTCAATATACATTTCTCGTTTTTTAAACACTTTTTATAGCTCATTATTTTTCTTTCAAGATCGTTTTTTCATGTGTATTTCATCCTATTTTATTTTCTTGCATTTATACTCTGTATATACTTTTAGATTTATGAGATATTCATCAGCCTTTAAGTTTGATTGTTAAAAAAAAAGACTTACCTTACATCTACGGAATTGATGGTCTCAATATTTGTGTAAATGTTCATGTAAGGAAGTTGTTTGTCTTGTGTTTCATCATAAATATATCACAATTTCATTATGGAGGAAGGGTACAATATTGTGACTGGGGTAGGTGTTTTCGTGTCCCCACTTTTCCTAGGTATATGAACATGTCCGTTCAGAGATGCCATATCCCTTGATTTCGCCCCTTCTTTACCTATGAGTAATGTCTGACTACAAACATTATGCTTTGTCCTCAAAATTAATAAATTGAATAACAGAAAAGACCCCAATAGCAAATCATGTATTTAATTGCATTTTTTTAAAGCTGTAAACGTGTGTTGCATTTCTTCCCCCTAACATTCCTAATTTGAATAAACATAATTCGAATACGAATGACAGGTGTTAATTTGAATAATAAAAATGACGCCTCGACAAGTGACGATTAATTTGAATGCTAGTTGATCAGTTTCTAAATTGAATGAAAGATCTATGAAATCCTTCGACCAAAATCTTAAATTAAATACTAAATCGGGAAAATTGAATGATAATTGGCATGGCAAAGCTGATCTGCGCTAACTTAAATGCAAAGTAAATGAATTCGAAAGACAAACTCGCGAATTTGGCCGGGAAATCTTATATTTAAATATTCTTTTGTGGGCATTTATGAATTTTCGTATGTACTGTAGATTAGTTTTAAACTAGGGTTTCGAGTTGCCGAATAATATCTCTCTTGAGATGGACGTGTTTGTCGCGAGCTCCTGAAAAATGCACTTTTCTGCAGCCAAATAATGGACTCCAGGAAACTTTTTATACCAAACTGACGACGAAAGGACAGTGGTGAGATTTGTGTAATTCATTTTTCACAAATTGTTAGACTTTTAAAGATTTTGGCCATTTTATACTGTTATTTTGGTCAATTTTTTAAATATTTATTTTCTTGATTTTTTAACATTAAGCGCAATATAAACACTTTACGCAGAATTCATCTTGGATACAGCGCAAGTGAGCGCAAAGATACAACGCAAGTGTGCGCTAGTGAGTTATCTCAGTATATTACGCACTGATGTTAACGCAGTACCAGTCAGACCGCAGCGTGCGCGATAATGAGGCTGTACGCTGATTTTTATTCAGCGTCTCTTTGGTAATCTCGTGCATTCACGTGTGCTGAAATTCACGAGATTTTCCGTGAGATTTGTAAGGGTGTACAAACAGCTGCTTTTGTGGTCGATATCTTTAGTCAACATGGCAGCACGCAACGGTAATTACTCTAAAGATCTTCAGCTTCAGTTTGATATGAAACTTGCCATATTTCACAATTTTGAAACAATCTTTTTTCACCACTTTTATGGTCGTTATTTTTGTAACATTGCAACAGCTATTTTGTACCCGGAATTTCGCTTTTGGTTCCTGACTTTGGTACATAATTAATTTGTTTACTTTGAGATTCGTTGGAAAGATGAAAAGTCACTGATCAAAATAATGTCAAAACCTAATTGACGCAAAATCATGTTTTCTTTATAATCATAATAATTAAGACCCTAAAAACCCGGAAATTACCAATTTGTTCTTTCTATGATGGCGCGAAATTGTGTGATTTCATACTCGTGCACGCTCGCCGTCTGAGCAATGACAATGCATAACTGATTATTAAACTCTAGGGAGCTCCGCCGCGCCACAAACTGGTCGAAAAAAATAAGAAAAATGATTAAAAAAGAAATATTGTAGAAAATAATTTACATAAGGGCAAATAACGTATTTGATCCAGGGTCCTTAGATCGTTGCAATGACTGCTTGCGCGCACGTGCATTACAGGCGCACGCCACAAAACTAGGTTACTAATTTCTGGTTTTCAGAATGTTAATAAACCAAAGCGGAACATATATGACGTAGTTGACGTAGTTGACCAATCAGAACGCTGTATTATCACATCGGCAAAGTTGACTACTTTTTTTAATTATTCATAAACATGAGCGTGATTTTTTTTGGTTCCTGACTTTGGTACAGCGTAAAATAAAATAATTTTGATATCATTGTAAAGATAAATATTTATGCTTTATGCTGATTATAACATCTTCTTGACGCAAGAATGATTTCTATGTGAAAATCAGCCCTACTCTTTAGATAGATTTATCGTCGAAAAACCCCATTTTCAAGGCGAAATATCTGTTTCCAAAATATATCTAACATGATTGTCATATAAGTATATAGAGAGTGCAACTTCTTATCTTTAAAATAAGACCCATTTCATGAGAAATGAACAATTATAAAGGCAAAAGCTGCCGATCGGGAAGACCGTCTGCACTACTCATTACGCATGCAAGACACGTAAATTCTTGCATACGTGCTGAATAAAATAGAGGGTTTTCGCACCGGCTGCGGTCTGACTGGTACTTTTCATCAAACAGGTGAACAATTATTTTAAATGACGTCACAATGACCATCGTTAACGTAAGAAGTCTCCGTGTGAAGGAACTCAAAGCTGAACTGCAGAAACGTGGTCTAAATAAAAATGGTGTAAAAGAAACTTTGGTTAATAGGCTGCAAAGTGCAATCAATGACAATATCCGTCAAGCGAGTAATGACAAAAGAAATCAGGAGACGAATACTGAGCAAGCTGATCTCTATGACCTATTCTAGTTTTGTCGTCAGTTAATGAACTAGCCGACAGGCTTATCCATCTTGAAGCTAAGTTCGATAGTGCTGATCTGGTAAAGGAGAAAACAGATTTCAATGAGATAGTGGGAACTATCTCAAGAGTTGTTTATACCGTCCCGACGAAGAATAGGTTCGATGTCCTTGCGGATAATCATGTCACTGACGCTGAGCCTGCTACTTCGATGTCGACTAGTGACCAGATGAAAGAGTACCGAGATGGGCATCGCCAGCGCCGCTTATCTGAGCTACATGAATCTGTTCTTGAAGGCACAGACGTCGAGCCTCCTACTCCTATGTCGACGAGCGACCAGATGAAACAGTACCGAGATGGGCATCGCCAGCGCCGCCTGTTGGAGGTACCTGCTGCTGTTTTCGAAGGCACTGACGCAAAGCCTTCGACTTCGATGTCGACGAGCGACCAAACCAATGAGTTCCGACAAGGGCATCGCCAACGCCGCTTGTCTGAGCTACCAGATGTTGTCATCGAAGGCGACTCGATGATCAAGCACATCGAGGGCCGACTCCTGAGCCGAAAACATAGAGTAGTCTGCCATCCGAACCCAGGGGCAACGGTGGCTGATATCTCCTCTAAGAAGGCTACTGAGGGTGTAAAGGCGAAAGGAGACGTCATTCTACATGTCGGGTCAAATGACTTGTCGAAAGGTAATGGTAGTACATCAACCGCCAATGACATCATAGCATTAGCAGACGTGATTGCAGCGAAAGGCTGTGATGTATGCTTGTCTGGTGTTATACACCGCAGATGGGAATCGGTTCACCAGAGGCGCAGTGTCGATGGGGTTAATGGGCGATTGAGAAGAGCTGCCCGTGAAAGGAGATGGGGTTTCGTTGACAACGACAACATAGGTGACAGGCACCTTGGCAGAGATGGGGTCCACATCAATAAGGCAGGACAGCTGTTCTTGCCTCTAATCTACGCCACTTTATTGAGCGACCTCGAGGGCCACCTACACCTACTCAGCAAACGTCCTACGCTGAAGTTGTTGGATCTTCAACGCAGGATTTCGAGATGATTGCTCCGAGAGGGAGGCTAAAGTCTGCACCTGCTCTTCCAATGTTTCCACTGACAAAAGCTCAACAGGGGTGGAACGAGCATCTACGTCTCGTCATGGCAACATGCAGTTAAACTCTGTCTCTGGTGCTGGCATACTGCATCATAATCTTCAGGGTCAATCTCATGAACTGAATAAGAGTAACATTAAACAGTTGGAAGGTGGTTCAGTTCCTCCGTTTAGAAACAGGGGCTTAAAATTTGCCCATTTGAATATTCATAGCTTAGTTGCTAAGATTGACGAACTTAGATTACTTTTGAGAAATGCATCATTTGATGTTATTGGTTTAAATGAAACATTTTGCGACTCCATGATTGATGATTCTGAATTGTATATAGATGATTATATTTTATTACGTAGAGACCGTACGAGACATGGTGGTGGTGTGGCTGTATATATATCCAAGAGGTTCAATTATAAAAGAAGGGATAATTTGATTTCTTCTACTTTAGAATGCCTTTGGTTTGAATTGCATTATCCAAATAAGTCTCCCATCCTGGTTGGAGAGTTTTACAGACCTCCAAATTTTCACGTTGATTTCTTTGAAGAATTAGACGGAAATTTGGACTCTGCTCTCTCGGAAGATATGAGCTGTATTATTTTAGGTGATTTCAATTGTGATTGTATGCCACACCAACTTGATCTGAATGCTGAAAAGTTAATGTTTTATACAAATATGTACGGGTTAAGTCAGCTAATTGATACTGCCACAAGAGTTACAAATACCTCTTCTACTTTAATTGATTTGATATTTGTATCAGACAAGGAACTTTACAATGAATGGGGAATATTTTAAACTAGCATAAGTGGTCATTATTTGGTATATACGGTTCGCGATTTTAGTGCAAAGATCCATAACAATACGCAGAATTTCGCTCGTTTAAAAATCTTGACGAGGAGAAATTTTACAGTGAATTGAGAAGTACTCCTTGGCAGGTCATAAAAGATATAGATAATGTTGATGTTGCGTGGGATATGTGGTTGACTCTATTCAATAATATAATCAACAAGCACATACCAGTATGTAAAAAGCGGATAAGAAAAAAGCCATGTCCATGGATATCTGACGAGATTGTTAAGCTTATGACGGAACGTGATAAAGTTCTCAAAGCTGCTAAAGCTAACAAAAGTGATGATCTTTGGGACACCTACAAATATCTAAAGAATACAGTTATTCATCTCATGAGGAAAAGAAAAAGAGAATATAATGCAGACCAGATCTCGCAAAATCATAACAATAGTAAGCAAATGTGGAGATGTTTGAGAAACCTTGTGCCTAAGTCATTACCTATATCTCCCAATAGCATAAATGTTGATAGTGCTAATGTGTCAGACAATGCAAATATTGCTGAAGCTTTTAATGACTTTTTCATTTCTAATGCTACTAAGATTACAAAGGACCTGCGAAGGAATAAGTCTCAACTGAGAGTAGACGAGGACAATAATATTGGTCCAACTCATTCGCAATTTAATTTGAATTTGATTACTGAGGATTTTGTATTGAAACAGATTGATAATCTGAGTATAGATAAAGCAACTGGTGAAGATCACATCAGCTGTAAACTTTTAAAGATGACGAAGAATGTTATCGCAGAGTCTCTTTGTGATATCATTAACAAATCCCTGTATACAGGAGTTGTTCCACGTGAATGGAAAAAGGCTCGGGTAGTACCAATATTCAAATCTGGAGATATTTCTTCTTTGAATAATTACCGTCCCATTTCGATATTACCTATCGTGAGTAAAATTATAGAAAGGGCCGTCCACCAACAACTCAGTGAATTTTTGGACGTGAATAAATTATTACACCCTAATCAGTCTGGTTTTAGACCTAAACATTCAACAGCTACTGCCCTTGCAAAACTTGTAAATCAATGGTCGTTGAATATTGATAACAAAGAAATTTCTGGAGTTGCCTTCATAGATCTTCGTAAGGCTTTTGATACTGTTGACCATGAGCTACTTCTACATAAACTAGCTTGTATAGGTTGTAGTAATAGGACTATTTATTGGTTCAAATCATATTTAGGGGATCGACAACAAGTGACCCAATTCAAAGGAGCCAAGTCGCATCCATCAACCATCAAATTAGGTGTGCCACAAGGTTCAATTCTTGGTCCCCTTTTATTTTCAATATATGTTAATAGTCTACCTGAATGTACTCCTGAAGGTATCATAGATATGTATGCTGACGATACGACACTTACCGTCAGTGCAAATGATGCAACTGTTGTGGAAGAAAAATTAACTGTTGCGTTAAACAGAGTCATGGCATGGATTAAGGAAAATCGTCTTGTTCTTAACACTGAAAAAACTTGTGTCATGTTAATAGGCTCTCCTGCTAATCTCAAGAAAATTGAATCTTTCACCATTTCATTAAACGGCAATTTGATCAAAAGAGTTCAATTCACCAAATGCTTATGGAGCTCTCACACTCTGCCGTGTAGGCCTACCGTCCACCTGCCGGGCTATTAAAAAACGACAGAGTCCAGAACGTTGGGTTTTGAACGAACTTGTCCCCGGCCGCAAAAAAAAAAATCATAAAATTAATCTTTTCACCGTTTCGTTGCCATCTTCTGGCCGTTTCCATACCGGGCCCATACCGGGTCTCGAACGTGTGCACCGGGTTTGTAGCAGCCACCTACCAGTCACTTAGCGTCCCCTCACCGCTCGGAGCGTCCTGTGAGCGAGTCCCCGGACTGCTGACGTCATGACAAGAAAAAGTAAAGCTCATCTGACGAAACCCCTCTATATATACCCAATAATTAGTGACAAACTGTGGCACACGGTGACAAAAGTAAATTTGTTGGTAATGGCACGTTCATATGACGCTACTGTGAAGGTAAAGACACGTTATGGGAACGTCAAGGCGTTAACAGGATGTTACCCATGCGTTAGGGAGGCGGCGCCGTCAGAATCAGGCGGTACCGCTTTGGAAACACCCGTTGGCAGTCCGATATGAACACTGTAATGAGGACGGTATGAATACGTTATGAAGACGGTGGCACGGTATCAACACGTTCATGACACGTTCACAACCCGCTTACAACCCGTTGCAGACGGTGGATTCTTTTTTGCCCGTTCATCACCGTTCTGTAACGGGTTATGAGCGTGTTGTGAACGTGTTCATGCAGTGTGACCGTTTTCATAACGTATTCATACCGTCCTCAAACCGTTCAACACCGTCCTCTTGCCGCTTACTTGCCAGCCGGCCAAAGTTTTGAACATGTCCAAAACTTTCGCCGGGTCCCACCGGGTGTAAATAAGCGCCAACGCCCTATTAACGTGTTGCCCGCTTTGATAACGAACCACCGTGTGCCCTCGCCGTTCTCCACCGTCCGCAGACATTTTCGCGCACGGTGGCACACGGTAGGCCTACACGGCAGAGTGTGAGAGTCACTTTAGGACTTTTGATAGATGAAGAATTGAAATGGTCTAAACAAATCGAAAACGTAAGTAAACTTACCCAGAAAAACATTAGCATGATAAAGAGAGCAAAGAGTTTTTTGCCTCAAAAATCCTTAAAGTTACTTTATAACAGTCTAGTGTTGCCACGATTAGATTACTGCTCTGTTGTATGGTCGAACCGATTTCATTCTCATACAACTAAGCTGCAAAAAAATCAAAAGAGGGCCGCAAGAATAATATTGAACAAGACATATGACACACCGTCGGCTGATTTGTTCACAAGTCTTAAATGGATGACACTAGACAAGCGGTTTGAGTTAAGTCGCGTTATGATGATATATAAATGCGTTCATAACTTAGCACCCTCTTACCTTCAGGTAGGCTTAATCAATCCTAATGATGTACATGAGCATCATACAAGGCAAATAGACAGTGGATGTTTACGTGTGCCTAGATTTCACACTGATTGTTATAAGTGTAGCCCAATTGTTTCTTCCATATTTGAATGGAATAAGCTAGATAATTCGTTGAGAACGGCTTCCTCTGTCAATTCATTTAAGAGATTGTTTAAACAAAGTTGTAATTTGTGAATGGCTCAGCCGTACATACACTACGTGCATGTTCTGTAATATTTACATGTCTTATTCACATAATTGCGACTTAATTAATATTTTCCTATTGACATTACTGCTTACTAGGTTAATGATATATGTTAATTTTGCAAACGAGTATTATTTTTGTAACTGTTCTGTATAAATGTTATAAACGATGTAAATATGTTCATTCAGGGCCCCATGGAAGACTACTACTTGCTGGTGAATGGGCTACCCTGTCAAAAGATCAGAAATAAATAAATAAATAAAATAAAAGTATGCCTCTCAAACTACATGGTGGTATTCAAGTTCTGTTGTATATTTGTGTTATGAGAAATCAATAAGTAATCGATGTTAAACCTAGCTCATGTAATCATGATGTGACTTTTCACGATATTTGTTCACATTATTTTCAAGATTTCTATCACTGAAGAAGGAGATGTCTGAAGATACTTTGCTTGTTTTTAATCATTAGGTTTTCATTGCATCAAAAATAATACACAATAATTTATACTCCTATCATTCAATGTAAGATGAATTCGATCACAATGTAGGATAAAAAGGGGAATTCTGTTGGCTGGGGGAACAAAAATGATTTATATATCACTCCTAATCTGATTGACTAGAAGAATGGCAGAGGAGATGTTATTTTTAACACGGTACAAACCATTCATGTTAAGTAATGATACTCTGTCGACCGCGTTTAGACTATGCGGTGAAACATAAATCGATTAGTGATACAGGTCGTTTTATATGAAAAACAATAACCATTGACGGCAATGATTATACTCTGGTGAATATCTATGTGAGGGCTCGTAATACTAAACGTATACAGTGTATACAAAAAAACAGGAAGCTTAAAGGTTCGAATTTCACTTGAAATGGTAAAATGAATACAGTTTATAATTATATCGCAATCGATGTATAAATGTAGTTCCGTTTCCAATATGATGATTTTTTTCAGAATGTTATTATGTTTGTGATGATGTACATTTTGTATAATTATAATGTGTATTTCTTGTTGTATTTGTACAATGATCGTAAATCCAGTATTTTTTTTTTCCTGAATGGACAATAAATGGCAGTATAATTCAATACAGATCATAAAACCGTAAGCGCTTTCGTCTATTAACCCTCAGTGAGTCATTAGTAGGGGCAGGGGCTGATCTAGCTTTTTGCCGAGAGGGGGAGGGGGGGGGGGAGGGTTTAAACCGCCGCCTAGATCCGCCCCTGAGAGGTATCGTGGTATATGTTAACGGACTGTGGATCACATGGTTTGCGGTTCGAGTCTCACCTCGGCACTAATGTCGTTTGGCAAGGCTGTAATTAGGGTGATCATACTGCCTGTGCACACAGTCTGCCCCACGAACACACACACACACAACAGCAGTCAGTTGGTAGAAATAGCAATTTTTGTAATTTTCTTTTAAGAAACTTAACAATATTTTTAAATTTGTATTTCACATATATTTCAAGCATATCTTTAACTACATTTCTGTGTAGTTTCATTGTTATAGGCATGTGGGATATATGTTAAATTATTTAATTAGAATATTGTCTTTTCAGCCATGTATGACATGGCCCGCTGATCGCCCATTGACTCGCGCTGCTATTCTGCGTGGTGAAAATGCACCTCAATTTATAAAACTCCCCTACAAAAATGCAATATCCTCATGTGTTTCACTCATTGAATCAATTTGTTATTTACACTCAAGGTAGCCACAACTGTACTGGGATCACCAAACTTGTTGGTACTCTGAAATTCAGTCCCTGTGGAATGTTATGGCCTGTTGAATGTTTTCTCGGAAATCGTAATAAATCCTCAAATCTGACATCTTTTAACTCATAGCCTGCCATAAGGCTGCATGCAAGCTATTGTTACTCTGCATCTTGCATGCTAGCACGCATTCGTAATAGCAGTTATTGTTCATGCCCATTGGACTGTGCCTAGTGTTTTGCACGCGCTATTGTTAGTACCATCGCGTTAATCCGATTATCTCGTTATAAATCTGGCACTGGGGGGATTAGCCCTGTGGCAGGATAAGAGTTAAATAGCCAAATATATTGTGATGTAGCTGAAAGTCTTCAAAATTCTTATCATATGATCGGTTTTTCTGAATAATTTGTGGAACACATAACGAAATAGCTGTGACGGTGATCCAAGTAATTTCCATCGCCATATTTTATTGGCATTGCAAAAATATTTGGAATTTAAGGTTAATATTTGGTGTAAATATGATCTATGAATATATGATTTAAAAAATGAATAGTTTGACTTTCCTAATTTGCATAATGAGTGCGCGAATATATAATTAGCTGAAATGACCTAATTTGCATATTTGATGAATATTCATGAGTTTTTTATTTATTTCAAATGAAATATATTTCCATACCTGTCTGATATACATAGGTTTCACTGATGTATCGTGTTCGGTTTTGTTTTGATTACATATGCGCATATTAATTAGGCGGACTTTCACAACTTTTTCATATCTGCAGATTCGCAAAAATGGCAAAAATTACTTATTTTGTTTGCTTCTGTTTTCAAAACGGTAATAGATATATGAATTTTCTTCTTTGTATTATTTACCGCAAAGATGATATTTTAGTGTCTGATAATTTAATTTATTATTTGTGTCCAAGAAAGTGATGAATTAAGTTGCCAACTTTGTCGAATTTTGCCATTTTTGCCAATTTGACCATTTCTGGCAGGTTTTTCGGTAATTTTGCGATATCAAAAAAATGGTATAAAATCACAACGCATTGACCGATTTCAATTCTGATTTTTATTTTTTGAAGCTTTCATAAAGCTTGATCATTTGCAAACATCAAATAACATGTGTTTGTTGTATTTATTTTTGGTGTGCTTTACCTACTGTAATCTGCATTTGCCACTCTTCACCCAGGTGTTAAATGGGTACTCGGTAGGATTTAAATGTTAGTGTGGTTGGATTCACATGGATGCGCTTGTAAATTGACACATGGCGGAATACTCCCCAGGAATCGGAGCGTGTGCACTATCATGTGTTGATTAGCAAATGAATCACATGGCCTGGGTAATTATAATTGCAATATAAAGCACTTAGAAGCATGTATTAAGCGCTATACAAATGTGACTATTTTTATTATTATTTGATTTATTTGCAGATGGAATTATCTTTCTTCGTTATCTTCGTTATTTTAAACCAACATAACCCAGTGACTTCTAATCTAGGTGAGCAACTTGACAGGTGTCTTCTTACCACCTTTATTTCATCCATATATTTCTTTTTGTGCTTTTTGTGCTTCGATTGAGGTGTTTATTTATATTCGAAAGTCTGAATATAGTGGTGAAAACAAATAATTGTCAAGAAAAAAATCATATCTTTTGTCTGGATTTTCCAGCTCTGTGTATAACATTAATATATTATCCATCATATTTTGTCGTAATTGATTATTTATCATGGTTTGCCATAAGGTTTTCTTTTCTCATTTGTTTTCCTTTCAGAAAAGACTAAATATATATCGGAAGAAACTAATAACACCATATCAATACTAGTAATATGATATTAATATGAAACACGTTACTTGTAGAATGAGGGAAGATAGCCCCTTTATAGTTATGTGAACTTCCACAAATTGCTTTATTGACCATTTAGTATTTTCTGTCGACCGATCGTTAGAGCGAATTAAACGATGATTTTATATATTGTATTGTACATTTATTCACCTTCCCCATTTCTATTTCTATTTCTATTCTATTCTATTATATTATTAGTTTACTTCTTTAGACAAGAAATTGTTGTTCTTGTACAGGTGATCTGTGTTCAACAAGCTGTGCTTTTTTACAGACCAGCTGTTTTCCAGATTTTCAATGTCTTTATAACTTTCTTGTTATTGTTCATGAATTTATTCTTGTTGATGATGAACTTGTTATCACTGTTCATGAATGCATTGTTTTCATGTCAGTGGAAAGAAATAAAAAAAAATCTTAAATCTTGAATCTCTTCTCCTCTCCCTCTGATCTCACACCCCGACTCTCTCTCTCTCTCCCTCCCTCCCTCTCTCTCTCTGTCCCCTCTATCCCTCTATCTTTCTCCCTCCCTCTCTCTCTATGTGCCCATATTCCCTTTACATATCTTTTCTTTCATCCCTTCTCCCGTTCTCTCATCTATCTGTATCCCTGTCTCTCTCTATCTCTCTCTTTTATTTGCAGCTTGTGAATCTGGTCAAAGCGAGAATGACGGGTCGTGTTATTATTTCTCAGAAAGCAAGTCAAATTTCGCCTCGTCAAACTTATCCTGCGAGGCACTTGGAATGCATCTTGTCTACATAGGATCACAGGAAGAACAAACCTTCTTGCAGAATAGCCTATCTGGTAATATGGAGTACCATTGGATAGGTTTATCCCAACTGACCTGGATAGATGGCTCAAGCTTGGACTACAACAACTTCAACCACAAGAAGTTCGCAAATGTCTTTGATAAGGGAGGAATCTGTTTCAAAATGGGATCTGGAGGACTATGGTCTGACGACAGCTGTTCCGGTTCCTACTATTACATTCGTGAAAACGAAAAAAAATATAGTGATGGTAAGTACAGAATATTGAGTAGAACTCATCAGGGGCGGATCTAGCTTTTTGTTAAGGAGCATCGTCCACGAGCCGCGAAGCGGCGAATTTCGAGCCAGGCGATTTGTTGTTGATGTTGTTGCTATTTTGAACTCCCGTATAAAGTGATGTTTTCCTGGAATCTACTAAAACAATGTCATAGTTTTAGGGCACATCACATTTCCACTTGGCAGCCCAAGGGGCGGTAACTTCGATAACTTCCTCGGTTTGTTCAATATTCAAATCCTGTACAGCACACTATCAAATAAAATGTGTATATATAATATATCCCTTTTCATGATTGTCTCCTCTTGCAGCTTGTTCCGTTGGTCACACTGACAATGGCGGGTCCTGTTATTACTTCTCGCAAAGCAAGTCAACCTTCGACTTGTCAAAATCATCCTGTGACGACCTTGGAATGCATATTGTCTACATCGGATCAGAGGACGAACTAGTATTTCTTGTGAACAACCTACCCGTTGCAAATGATTATTACAGGATAGGATTATCCAGAGTGACTTGGCTGGACGGTTCGAGTCTAACGTACCCCAACTTCGCAGATGATTCAGAGACTTTCGATGAAAGAGGGATGTGTTTCGTTATACAACCAGATAAGTCATACCAATGGTTGGATTACGATTGTGATCAAAATCGCTATTATATCTGCGAGAAAGAAGGAGGTGAATATTATAGTATTAATGACTGCTTTGAGAGAAATAGTTGTTTTATTACGCTCTCGGGAAGGTTAGAATTGTGCTATTACCCGAGGCGTGCCGAGGGCAATAGCCCAATTGTAACCTTCCCGAGAGCGTAATAAAACAACTATTTCTCGAATATTAAAGCAGTCATTAATACTTTTATATGCCGAAAAAAAATAGACTAAAAAATAAAAAATAAAAAATAAAACAACTTTTGTCGAAGATGAGATTCGAACTCTTGCGTACAAAAGGTGATGTAACTAAAGTCAGCGCCTTAACCCGCTCGGCTATCGCGCTCTGTTAAATATGTAGTAGTTTTTTCTTATATATACATTAAAATGGATTGAAAACGGTTTCGAGTGGAGGATGCTTCGCGGCTGCTCCATATAAACAGGCCCTTCTTTTACTTTTGCAATGCATATTGGCACGAATTTAGATCAAGATCTATCGGCAGATGTTGTTTTTTTGTTTTTGGAAGTTTATTTTCGTCTTCATGTCAACAATGCAAGATAAAATTGTCGGTAAGATCGATCGAGATTCAATTGTATTGAAATTGCCGACCAATTTTTCGCACACGTACGCGGTATCCTCGATCGCTCAGACCATTATTTAACATGTAAACCTATGGGGTAACCATGGAGACTGAACTATTTTCCCAATAACCATGGTTATTGGGAATTTTACAGAAATAGTTGAAGTTTATGAATGCAATTCGACCAATCAGATGGCTGGATTTCTTAAGTGAGGTATATAAATACTGATGATCCATAGCTATTTTTCACAATATCATTCGATTTAGTTCAATTTTCATGGTTTTTCACGTGTTTTTTCCAGGGATCTACAGAAAAGTACTTACGTTTAGGTTATTCAGGGACATGCATGTCCCTGGTTTATTTAATGCATCCCTGATATAGATGTTTTTGGATTTTACGAAGAAAATTCTTTTCCCTCCTTGCAAGTCATTGATGATAAAAAAAATCCTTTAACCCACGAATTATCCTCGTAAAGAAAATGTTTTGTGTATAATCTTCATATTTTATGTAGAGAATTGAGATATGTCATCCTTTTCATTACAACTATCTCGCTATTTACTTCAACGTCAACAGGTATTCAATCGAGTTCTGTGCAGCAAACAACGCCAGGCCCTGCCACTTCTCCCGAAGGTCCAACCCAAACCACACCAAATCAACTGACGCCATCCGAAACGTACAGTTCCACTACTCAGACTGACACAGTTGTAACAACGAGTGGCTCTACGCAACCTTCGTCAACAACCGATGATGCGACCAGTGAGACAACAAGCAGTCCAGCATCAACGACACCAACCTCGAAAGCATCATCAACGTCAAAAGCAGGGCAAGGATCATTAACAGATGCAGCTTCGCCTACGTCTGAACAGGCAACCGACACCACTCCTGCAACAACGTCAACGCACACAACCCAGACAATGTCTGCGACCACACGTTGGTCCTCTCCTCGGGACAGAGGTAATTGAAATTGTTGGTTTGTGTAATACGTGGGGGCCTCTCCCATCCCCCACTTGCACAAGTGGGTTATGTCTGCATCACACAAGGCGTTGTTTCGATCTTTTTATTCACCGCTATACTACGCTAATGAAACATAATGTTTGCATTAGCTTTACGGTGTCACTGACGCATGGCGCGTCAAATAACAACCAGATTACTGACGCAGGGTGCGTCAAATAACAAACAGATCACTGACGCATGGCGCGTCAAATACCAAACAGATCACTGACGCATGGCGCGTCAAATACCAAACAGATCACTGACGCATGGTGCGTCAAATAACAAACAGATCACTGACACATGGCGTACGTGTCAAATACCAAACAGATCACTGACACATGGCGTGTCAAATACCAAACAGATCACTGAAGCATGACGCGTCAAATACCAAACAGATCACTGACGCATGGCGCGTCAAATACCAAACAGATCACTAACGCATGGCGCGTCAAATACCAAACAGATCACTGACGCATGGCGCGTCAAATACCAAACAGATCACTGAAGCATGACGCGTCAAATACCAAACAGATCACTGACGCATGGCGCGTCAAATACCAAACAGATCACTGAAGCATGACGCGTCAAAAACCAAACAGATCACTGACGCATGGCGCGTCAAATACCAAACAGATCACTGAAGCATGACGCGTCAAATACCAAACAGATCACTGACGCATGGCGCGTCAAATACCAAACAGATCACTGACGCATGACGCGTCAAATACCAAACAGATCACTGACGCAGTAACACGTGTGGAAAATAACGCTTCGTGTGTCAATGTTTTACATTACAACTACACTCTAAAAAATATTGGGCAAAAAATTACCCAATTTTTACCCAACGTGATGGCGATTATGTGTCCAACCAACGTTGGGTAAATTAAAGATTGGCATGATTTACCTAGTATTGGATCAAAAGAAAATACAACTTTTAACCAACAAAAATTTACCCAATCAGAAATTCACCCAATTCTCACCATAATGTGTAAGCACCACTCCTGCAACAGCGGCCACATAAACAACCCAGACAATGTCTACGACTACACGTCGCTCATCTTCTCGGGACAGAGGTAAATTTTGTTACATGTCGGTCATCTTCTCGGGACAGAGGTAATTTTTGTATTTAATGCGTTCCAGGCTTCCCCAGCCCACCCACATACACCTGTAAAAATGGGTAATGTCTTTTGCAATTGGCGCTGTGTCGACTTAAAAATACTACGCTAATTAAACCTAATATTTGCATTGACTGTACGGTGTGACTATCTTTAATATCACGGCGCGTCATTGACCAATCAAATCACTGACGCAGTAACAATAACGCCTCGTGTGTCACTACGAGGATGTATAACTTTGTATACCCGTTACCTTTCTTACAGCGCCTCTGGGTAATAACCCCACAACCTACAAAGCTTACTTTATCTACATGTACATGTTCAGCGACAAATAATTTGTCTAAAGGGGTATAATAGGGTGATCACACTGCCTGTGCACACAGTCTGCCCCATGCACACACGCACACACACACACATACACACACCCACACACACAACAGCAGTCAGTTGGTAGAAATAGCAATTTTCGTAAATTTATTTTTAAAAAGCTGAACAATATTTTTAAATTTTTATTTCACATATCTTTCAAGCATACCTTTATCTACAATTCTGTGTAGTTTCATTTTTATAGGCATGTGGGAAATATGTTAAATTATTAATAAGAATATTGTCTTTTCAGCCATGTGTGACATGGCCCGCTGATCGCCCATTGACTGTTATTCTGCGTGGTGAAAATGCACCTCAATGTATAAAACTCCCCTACAAAAATGAAATATCCTCATATGTTTCACTTATTGAATCAATTTGTTGTTTACACTCAAGGTAGCCACAACTGTACCAAACTTTGTTTTTCTCTGAAATTTTTGTCCCTGTGGAATGTTATGGCCTGTTGAAAGGTTTCTCGAAAAATCGTCATAAATCCTCAAATCTGACATTTTTTAAAAAGAAAACTATACTGTGATGTAGCTGAAAGTCTGCAAATTCTTATCATTTGATCGGTTTTTCTGAATGAGGAAATGGCTGTTACGGTGATCCCAGTAATTTCCATCGCCATATTTTATTGGCATTGCAAAAATATTTGAAATTTAATGTTAATATTTGGTGTAAATGTGATCTATAAATATATGATTTAAAAAATGCCAACAAAATGAACAGTTTGACTTTCCTATATATATATATATATATAATTAGCTGAAATGACCTAATTTGCATATTGGATGGATATTCATAATTTTGTTTTTCTTCAAAAAAAATATATTTCCATACCTGTCTGATATACATGGGTTTCATTGATGTATCATGTTCGGTTTTGATTTGATTACATATGCGCATATTAATTAGGCGGACTTAGTTATTTTCACAACTATTTCATGTCTGCAGATTCGCAAAAATGGCAAAAATTACTCATTTTGTTTGCTTCTGTTTTCAAAACGGTAGTAGATATATGAATTTTCTTCTTTGTATTATTTACCACAAAGATGATATTTTAGTGTCTGATAATTTAATTTATTATTTGTGTCCGAGAAAGTGATGCCAATTTGACCATTTCTGGCAGGTTTTTCGGTAATTTTGCGATATAAAAAAAATGGTATAAAATCACAACGCATTGACCGATTTCAATTCTGTTTTTTGTTTTTTGAAGCTTTCATGAAGCTTGATCATTTTCCATCATCAAACAACATGTGTTTGTTGTACTTATTTTTGGCGTGCTATACCTAGGTATAATTTATAGCAGCTCTTTACTTTTATCACTAATTCACAATAAATTCGTTAAAACAAACTCATATTTTTGTTTAATCTTTAACTTTATAACCTTTTAAACAGATCGCTCGAGCTTCAAAAACTTCCGACTACTGGCCAGCAATGTCGCCCAGATCGATGCCTATGTTTTGTCATCATTCACGGTTTCGTCCATGATCGAATGCAGTCAGTTGTGTCTTACCGATGTCCGTTGCTCGTGTTATACTTTCATCGCCTGCGAGGGTTTGTGCTTACTCAGCGAAGAATGTCTGGCGACGTCTACATTCGCTTTTGAAGGGCGAACCGGAGCTAAATTCTATTCGGCACTTCTTGAAGATTAGGACTGTTTCTAGAAAGCACGTAGCTATGAATACGGGCGCCGCAATACCACTCGGAAACTAGGGGTGGGGGATGGCAAAATTGCCGACTAGTAATTTCCAATAACCCCGGAACACAACAACAAACAAACATTTGTAAGGTGCCAATTTCAGAGATTTTGTTTTAAAAATTATAAAAAACAGTCGTCAGATAATCAAATTGGCCGACAGCGGATACAAAAAAAATCAGAAAAGATGGAATGACAAAAAATTGAATATGTTGTTGATGTTGCAATTTGCAGACAATGATAGAAAGGGGAGGGATGTTATCCCTTTTAGTAACGGTACTGCTTTATAAAGCCAGTTTAGAGACCATGCGCAGTAGTTAATGATAGTGTGAATAAATTGTAGTGTGTACATATTTCTCTCCTAGATCATCTGCAAAGAAGTTTATTTGAATCCACTATGTAAATATTCGAGTAGGATTGCGTTAACACAGATTGACAAAAATTAATTTAAAGCGTGGTTAACAATTAGAAGATAATTCACTTCTCATTTTCTACACCAGCGTATAAAAGTGAAATTTGTTTATAGCATCATGTAACTGTCAGTACCCTGCTTTTCAAAATTGGAGTCAAAGAATTGTGTGAGTGCGCGTGTGTGTGTGTTTGGGGGGGGCGGGGTGTGGGGAGGAGGCTCACAAGAAATTTCTATGGCTTTAAATGATTTTTTTTTACTGAGCGCCAATCTGGTTTTAAACCCAATCACTAAACTACAACATGCTCAACAGAAACATACTTCTTCTTCTATGAGAACTTAGATAAAGGTGAATGTATTGGCGCTGTATTCATTGACCTTATAAAAGCGTTTGACGTTATGCCCCCATGAATTGCTCTTGTTAACAATGTCGTACTTTGGAATTGATGAAGTTGAGTTGGAATGGTTTTATTCTTACGTAACAGGTAGAAAGATATGCGATTTTATAAAGGAAAACAAGTGACCTTCTCCCCGTTCGAACAGGAGTTCCACAAGGATCCATACTCGGACCATTCTTTTTTTGTATGTTCATGAATGGTATCTCGAATCTAAATTTTAATCCACATACAAAACTCTTACCTTATGCGGTCGATACAGCTGTGTTAAATTCCGATTTCGATATAAAGATAGTGCAGTCAATTTAACAATTAGAATAATAAGCTCAGTAAATGGTTTTTAAATAACGGAATGATTTTTATCTCAGACAAAAAAAGTTATATTGTTTTCATCCCGTCGGTAAAGAAATACTTTTAAATTTCAGATATTTATTAATGGTCAAGTACTAGAAACTGGCACTTAAACTTAAACACCTTGATGTGATTCTCGAACACAATTTTAATTGGGCATATCATTTTGATGAAGTAGTTAAGAAAATCGTTCGATCATACGCATGGGCGGACAAAGCCGGAGAATAAGCGGGGTGGCTGGTATGGCCAGGGGAGGTGGTCCGTCTTCGATGGGGCCTGTGCATACGAAGAAGCAAGTCTTGTTTAACTAATGAAAATTTGTAATAATTGTATTTTACACTCATACTTTCGTACATTTACTAATGTTGTACTGTTTGCGGCTCTTTAACAAAAAAAGTTATGTTGAGGAAAGAAAGATGTCAATACAAATAAGCTTGAATGGTTTTGAATTCTAACTATAATGCACCATCATGAGGACTTCTTCACTGACTTTAATGGCGGCCAATTGTACAAAGAACAAGCTTTCATTTTCAGTTTTAATGGTGTACAAGTAACTGCACAAACTTGCCCCACAATACCTCTGTAAAATCTATGTGATATCTAAACATATTGTCGCCTCTTGTACTCGATATATCATTTCTTGCCAATGATACCTACCGAAACACAGAACTAAATATAAAAAATGCTCCTTGTCATATACTGCAAGCGAACTATTTAATTCACCAGCAATGCTTGTTCAAATATAATCCACACTGGATATATTAAAATAACCTACGACTACAACAGTCTATTATATAATATCGCAATATTAACTGTTTTATCTAAATCTATCATAACACTGCTGTACATGTATGCTGTAGATGCCATGTATTTTATGTATTTATTTGTTTGGTTTTAAGTTGTGTTTTAACTTTATATTGTAATATCCACTTGATACATGGCCCCTTATGTAAAGCAGGCCTTGTGGCACTGAATAGGGCTACCCTGTGTTTATAAAGAAGAATAAATAAATAAATGTCTGATTGCTGTTCATTTGAGACAAATTGTACGAGCCTCATCGCAGGTCTTTCTTTCATCTGTATTCAATTGTTTATCAATACAATTCTCTTGTAGAAAAAAAAAATTGTTTTCAGTAGATGTTATTTGAAAAGAATATACACTGTTGGTCATAATGGTGGAATAATTATTTTTACCCCAATTTATTGAATGATTTTGACAATGATTTATTCCTAATACATCTAGATAATAGTATACATTCTCAGATTTTATTGAATGACAATTGAGGAGTGTTTGTTTTGCGTGACTGCTAAAGCATGTGTGTGCTACTATGATAATCAACTAGGGAACCTACGTCCTTAAGTCATAACTGACAGTAATGGGGATTAATACCTCATAAAAGGGCACTAATATAGCACATCGACACGGTTTTGATCCTGGGGGCTCACAGTAACGAGGCCATTGCTTAGCCAATGAATCATGACTGTACGCAGTGGGCGCTAGGGTACGTCGACGCCCCCACAAAAACCAAAAATCAGAGAAAATGCAATAAATTTTCAATAATTCTTTGCATTTTGCCCCGATCCCAACATAAACAAAAATCTTCTATATTAGCATGCCTTGAACCATAATGCATGGCCCTACAGAGGAATTGTTCCTGTTGGGGACTGGGGGGGGGGGGGGAAGCAATTGATTATTTACAATTTATTGCATTTTGTTTATGTTTTTTTGTTTATGTGGGGGCGTCAACGTACCCTAGCGCCCGCTGCGTACAGTCATGATTCATTGGCTAAGCAATTGCCTCGTTACTATGAGCCCCCAGGATCAAAACCGTGTCGATGTGCTATATTAGTGTCCTTTTATGAGGCATTAATCCCCCTTGCTGTCAGTTATGACTTAAGGACGTAGGTCTCCTAGTTGATTAGCATAGTAGCACACACATGCTTTAGCAGTCACGCAAAACAAACACTCCCCAATTGTCATTCAATAAAATCTGAGAATGTATACTATTATCTATATATATTAGTAATAAATCATTGTCAAAATCATTCAATAAATTGGGGTAAAAATAATTATTCCACCATTATGACCAACAGTGTATAATCATAATATCTGTTGTTTGTGCGTTAAAGGGCTGCTTAATCAGCCTTGTGTGAAACAGCAAGCGAGGGAGAGAGAGAGAGTAAGAGAGAGAGAGTGAGAGAGAGAGAGAGAGAGTGAGGGAGAAGGAGAGAGGGAGAGAAGAAGAGTGGGGAATGCAAAGTTACGAATATAAAAACAGTTTCAATGCACACAAAACAGAACAATCATTAGACTTGTCACTAGAAAATAACAAATTACATAACTGTCAAGCATCATTGTCAAAAAAAGGAAAGCAAAAATTAAGCACTTCACACGAGAAAGATTATCTTACCCATACTGCAATGAATCTAAACATGATGTACTTCAATTTGCTCTTGGAAAACGTTTCAAATGCAATTTTCATTATGTGATTTAATATTCCGAACAACATGCAATGGCATATCCATTAATTAATTAGCAGGGCGGGGAATGGTGGGGGGGGGGGTCACCCCCTCCTGACTGGGGAGATGGAATGTTTCTTTAATACCAGCCCCACATGATGGAGACAAACTCCAAGTTCCTTTCTTTTTCCTGGGTAGTCAAACAAGGGGGCTGATGTTAACTTGATTCTATGTTGGATGAGCCATTGCTTGCTCCTCAAAACAAGTTCTTCAAAATCTCTTTAACTTTTCAGGACTTCTTTAGAAACTTTGCAACCTAAAATATTGACAAAAGCAAAATCAATTGTTTTGGATAAAGGGGTCCCGGCTTATCTATTTTTTTTTTAGTTTGCAGTGAAGAAGGATCTATTAATCGAGTCGATCATGTCTTAATATGCTAACTGCCACAATTAAGGTAAATTTCAGAGACGGAATGTTTAAAGCAACACAAATAAGACGCAACTGATTTGTATTTGTATGAAGGACATACAGTCTTATAAAAGATAACAAATACATGACATCTGCTTTCACATGACTATTGTTCGCAGCAGAAGCTATCGGTTAATTGTGCACTTTAGTATTCCCCTTACTTTGACCCTCAGATAATTCCCCTAACTTACTGTTCCCCTCAAATTACAAAACAGGCACATACAAATAATGTAATGGCGTTAAATTACCACCATTATGATGGTATGACTTCCCCGTCTCAATAGAATAACATTTTTAAAATTTAATCATTCTTGCTCAGAAAAAAATAGATTATTCAAAGTCCAAATACACTATGCGCCCGCGTCCAGGGAAGTCATACGTTTTTTTTTTTTTAGGGATGTTATTTGGATCTGAAAAGACCGAATTAATACCCAAATCCCAAATGTTTTATTCAAACATCACATAAGCAACTTTGGTGCAAGTCGATTTTTGCACTCTTGCAAACAATGCCTCCTGTTCATCCAAGCGTGAACACATAACACACAAAATGATACTAAATGATTCGGGAAAAATCACTCGTTCATAAGATGTATACAAATTTACTGTTAAAATATGATTTTTTAAATAATTAGCAATTTTCTAGGTGTAAAGTTTTTTTTGACTCACACTGTATATCTCACTAACTATTGCCTACATGTATACCTCGCAATCAACTTTAGAACTCTAACTATATAACATAAATATGACATATATGAGTAATAGACAGGTGGGATGGATTCATCGTTTTATTAAGAGTCAAAAGGGAATTAACTCTGTATAGAATGGTACATTGATTAATGCACTTCTGGCTCTCAGCGGCTGGAATACTTATTTCATGAGTTTTGTGTCATTATTGCTGGGGAAAGGGGAGGGGGGGGGGGGGCTTTAAAGACACAAAGCTCACAGATAATTGCAATCAAATTAATTCGCTAGAATTACAAAATTATAAATTACATTTTTAGAGGGATCATGATTAATTTTCGAGGGTAGAAAATTACTAGAAATTATCCATGCTTCTTACTAATTGCCAATTTGTTTGTGTTATATCTATGAATGGAATAACCTTGACATATACAAGTTTTGGATAGAGTTGTTAGACATTGTGTGTATTACCTCTCCCATTCATCAAAAACGCAGCTTCATCGTTGCCAGGTAAAAATGTAAGAGGTAAAAAAGTCAGAAGTAATAATGCCAGAGGTAAAAATGTCAGAAGTAATAATGTCAGAGGAAATAATGAATAATAATAATAATGATTTTCTAACATTTTTAGATATTTTGAATTGGGTCATGTTTTAATGTTTATTTGGTTTTGACGGAGTAAGTACAGTAAACATTAAGATTGAATGAGATAAAATAAGGAATCGGTGGTAGAGATCGCACAGAATTCCACAAATTCAGTCATCAGCCCCATCTTCATTTTCATCCCAGCAAAGAATGTTATGACAAATAAAAATGAGGAAAAAGATACGGATGATTTTTCCCCATCATCAATACTTTATTACAAAAAGTTTAGCAAACAATAGCAAAGCTTCCCTTAAAGAATGTCAGCTAGTAGGCTTATGATACATGTAGTAAACTTTGAGACATTTCTAGCGTGTTGGGTTAAACATAAACACAGTGTAACTTTATATAATAATACCGTGTTTGTGATTAAGAAACGTGAGAGAAATACAATTTAAGTCCCTCTATATTGTTGTGTATACACGTAGTCTCATTTACGCTATGAAATTGTACAGTAAAACTATATTTCTGACATATTTGATCTCTCACAGCAAATAAACTAATCAAGGTGGCAACTTTAAAAAAAAGAATATATATTCCAACTAAAATAAGACAAATGCAAAGTCTTTGTAGAACTAAACATAAGGTTGTTACCTCAGACATTTTCACCTCAGACATTTTTTACCTCTGACACTTTCACCTCAGACTTTTTTTTACCTCAGACATTTTTACCTCTGACATTTGTACCTCAATCATTTTCACCTCAGACATTTTTACCTCAGATACTTTTACACAGGTTTTCGCAACCTTTATGGAAAGCCCCGCATTTAACTTTTGTAAAAAATAGTTGAAATTTACTGTTACTTTGTATACATTCATTTGTATGATCCGAAATAAATTGATTGAACTCTCTCTCTCTATCTCTCACTATCTTACTCTCTCTCACTCTGTCTCTCTCTATCTCTCTCCACAACCCATTTATCTTTTTTTTTTACAAGAAAAAGGTTCCTGTTTCCTATGGCTATAGCTAGGTAAAACTATTCCTACTTGGCATCCTTGTAAATTGTAAAGTGGAAACTACAATCAGTTTTAATTCACTTATGAATTAATAATGAGACAATATAGTATACATGTATATCGAAACACCACGACCGATTAGAAATCCATTATTAATTATTCATATTTAGTTTATACAATGGCTTATATTGTAACGTGGTACACAATCATACATATAGTTACTGTGGAGCATACAAATCGAAATTAAATTGAATTGAATTGAAGCCGATTCTTGGCTGGTGGAGGTAAAGCTACGGTCACAAAGGTTCGTAAGAACGATGCGTTCGTACGAATCTCCCTGTTTTTCCTTGGTCTTCCCGAGTTTCCATGGTCTGAGAATCGTTCGTACGGCGTTCGAAGCAGTTCGTAATGGCATTTGTGACCGAGGCTTAAGGTAACTATTTGTTTTGGTGTGGACGGGATAGCAATTAGAGATTAACCATTTAATGCGTCAATACGTCGCGTGCAGTCAGGCACAACATTAACGAAAACATAAATAAAATGAGTTTGATATCATGGTGATCAACGCCTCACATCATTTCATTTAAACTCTTTTAAACTCTTGTATATTTGTCTCTCTTTTGCAAAATACTCTCATGGAGCATTTCGGTAACTAAACGTATCAATAAAAGAGCGTTTTTTTTAGCAGAGCGTGCAAAATGACCTTCACCTTCAGTGATTCCTAGGTTCTTCTGTTTGGATTTCCCTGCGTTAAGTGAGCAGATTATTGGAAGAAGACTTCCAAAGTTGAGTACAACGAGATTTGTCTGAGAACAAAAGAGAAAAACATTGGTTACTTTTATTTTGGAGAAGGAAAGATAAAGTATATAAAGATTCAGGAATTGTCTTAATATTCCTCATAACTCTTTAACTCTATTTACAATATTGATCTAAGAGAGGGAATTGTGAAAGAAAATTGTCATCATGGTTGATTTACCTTTGAGTTGACAAAGGATGTATACAAAGATTCAGGAAACTCCACTGACAATATTGATCTAAGAGAGGGATTTGTGAAGGAAAATCATTATCATCATCATCCTCATCATGTTTTATTTACCTTTGAGTGGACATGTGCGCTTGTAAATCGGCACCTGGAGGAATACTTCCCAGGGAGTGGAGCGTGTGTACCATCATGTGTTGATTAGCGATTGAATCCAATCACCGGGCTGATGTGATAATAACAATGTAAAGCTTTTGAAAACGCAGTGTTAATTGATATACAAATGTGACTATTGTTAGTAGTGTCATCATTTCATATTTATGCAGATGGAGTTATCTTTCTTCGTTATCTTCGTTATATTAAACCAACAAAGCCCAGTGACTGCTGATCTAGGTGAGTAATGTGATAGATGTCTTCTTAACAACTTTCTGTCATCCACATATTTCTATATCATCGATTATTTGTGTGCCTCAATTGGGGTGTTTATTTGACATTCCAACGTCAAAATATAGTTGTAAACATGGATAAAGCCCAAGAGCATTATTATTATTAAAAAAATACATAGTATGTGTCCACAGTATAATACTTTGCTACTTATTATCTTAATTACATGGCGTAAGCATTCATCTGTATGCAGATGATACTCATGTGTACATTTCCTTTGACCCATCCGACCCTGCAAGTCAAATGTCTGCCAGGCATCGTCTACAGGATACTAAGATATGCGGTAATGGATGCTCATTAATAGGTCGAAATTAAATGAGAGTAAAACAAAGTTGGTTATAGTTACTTCTAAGTCACAACATCATTTGATCAAGGACCGTTATTTACAGATTGGCAACTTCCAGATTCGGGCTGCTCCATTAGTTGAAATCTCGGTGTTATATTTCACGAGAACATGTGCATGGATGCCTGCACGTGAAGAAGATCTGTCAATCAGTGTAATATAACATCCGTAATTATATTAATAGCATTCGAAAGGTCCTTGACCATAAGGCTGCTGCTATGCTTATACATGCATTTGTTTTTATCTCGATTAGATATTTGCGATAATTTTTTTTTCTCAATATTACTTCACGCAATCTTGACAAACTCCAACATGCTAAAAATGCAGCTGCCAGGGTTTATCAGGGACATCTAAATATGATCGCATTTCTCCTGTCTCAAAAAGCTGCACTGGTTGCCAATCCGCAAGCGCATATAATTCAAACTCATTCTCCTCATATGGAAGGCTGTAAATGTATTAACACCAAACTATTTATAAAAACCTTGTTATGCCTTATCATGGAGTTTTAAGAGATGGAGGCATATTTAGCTCATTCCATTTGCACCATTTCCGAAACCGCCGGGAGAAAATATGTCAGGCATGTGCTTAATTGAATATTCCCTGCAGATACGTAGACAAAAGGTTCCTGCCTAGCTGCAAACTAACGGGCCACTTTCAAAGGGAAATATGCTTTTGTAATGATAATTACTTTTCGCTACTGCTACGTTTCTCGTCTAATAATACGAGCTGTACACGGTGCTTACCTTTACAGGAAGCAAGCGGAAGGAAATGGAGCAAAATTTCCTGAAATATTAATCAAAATTACTCGACTGGGCATGTGTGGGCAATAATCTGACATGTAACACCATAACGAACTGTACATGAATAAATTCCATTTTTATTTTCGTGAGCCGGAAATAATGGGAAAAGTGTCAAATTGCAGGTTTTTAGAATTGTAACATTTTACGTTTTTTTTCACAAATTGAAACTGCTATTATACAATGTAAGCAAATTTCTTGACACAGTTAAGCTTTTGTATTCACGTTTTATTATCTGTTCCATTTTTCCCTTGTTAGTTCAAATAAAAAGTGAAATGTTAACGACATTCATTTGTGAACAAAATCACTACTCAAGCTTTCCAATGATATTGGCGGCTTCGAACCTCGGACATCAAAGGTAACAGCACACCTCTAGATTCTATTGTGCAACCTTGGAAAACGGTCTCTGCTTGGCATAATTTGTTGCCAGTTGGGACTCCAGCTCTTAAAACTCCTTGACCTTATACACCGGCTCGCAGTCTAAGATCATCACACTAGCACCTTCTTAAGATACCCACGACGCGAGTAGCCTGTGGTGAAAGGGTAAAATGGCCTTGTCAGCTGCAGCACATTCTCTTTGGAATAACTTACAATTTAATTTGAGAATCATGACTTAGAGACCTTTAAATCCTAGCTGAAATCTTATCTTTTTTAACAATACTTGTACCTGGCACTATGATTCTCATCCGAACTCTCTTATTCTTTCTATTTTTCTTGTGCGCCTAAGAATAGAATTGTCTAGATAGACGGCGCTATATAAATGCCTATTATTATAACGACTCCCAGTTGAAACCAGTAGGCAACTAGTACCAGTTAAAAAACAGAAGTCAACTGGTACAAGTTGAAACAAGTAGATTCAACTGGTTTTTAATATGGAAATTGAAACAACGCTAACTGGGACCAGTTGATTTACCAGTTTAATTACCAGTTGATTTACCAGTTGATTTACCAGTTGAATTTCCAGTTGAATTACCAGTTGATTTACCAGTTGATTTACCAGTTGAATTACTAGTTGATTATCCAGTAATCAATCAACTGATAATCAATAATCATTATTAGCATCTGGCCACAAACTTGACCACATAATTCTTGCAATTACCCCCATCACAATGATCATTTGAAGTAGATTACAGATGTGTATTATGTGAGTTGACATCTAAAGTTCGTGCAAACGTATATATAAATGTATTCACTTTATTTTCCTATATATCAATATATCTAATGATACGTCTTTAATAAGATGTGTAATATATTTGTCGATAATTAACTAAGAAAATATAAATCACAACATTTATCTGCATTGTCACATTTGCTTGAAAGATCATGATAATTATATTTTCTGTGAAAACATGCAAATTAATCATGAATATGCATAAGATTGTTGAACTGGTTTTTTCAACTAGTAAATCAACTGGTATTCGTACTGGTTTTCAACTGGTAAATCAACTGGTAATCATCTACTGGTTTTCAACCGGTAGATCAACTGGTATAATCGTAATGGTTTTCAACTGGGAAATCAACTGGTAATCATCTACTGGTTTTCAACCGGTAAATCAACTGGTATAATCGTACTGGTTTTCAACTGGGAAATCAACTGGTAATCATCTACTGGTTTTCAACTGGTAAATCAACTGGTAATCATCTACTGGTTTTCAACTGGTAAAGGAACTGGTAAATCAACTGGTTATATCAACTGGTCTTAGATGTCAACTGGTATTATACAGGTTTCAAATTTGTGTCAACTGGTATCAACTGGTACCAGTTGAGACCAGTTGAGACCAGGCCAAACTAGTAAATACCAGTTGGAAATCCTTACTGGTTTCAACTGGTATCAACTGGAATTTCGACCTCGGCCGGCAATCTTCAGTCTGGATTTTCCATCTCTTTGTATAATAGCAATATATAATCCATCACATTTTGTCGTAATGGATACTTTTTCATGATCCGCCATATCCTTTATCTTCTCATATTTTTGTCCTTCCAAAAAAGGTTAACAAAAATACCAGAAGCAACTAATATAAACAACATACCAATATTATATTTGTGTTTATTATTTATTTATCATTAGAGCGAATTAACCGAGAAGTGTATGTATGACATACAAATATAATCTTCGAAACCGTACCTAAAATATGTAACCAGTAATTGATCAATCACGTTTTAAAACCCTATATCTCTCTTTTTCTCCCTCCCTCCCTCTCCCTTTCTCTCCCCGTCGCTCTCTCTTTTTCTTCATCCCCCTCTCTGTCACCCCTCTCCCCTAATTATCCTCTCCCTCTGAACTCACACCCAACTCTCTCTTTTTCCTTCTTTATCTCTCTATCTCTCTCTCTCTTTCTCTCTCTCTCTTTCTCTCTCTCTCTCTTTCTCCCTCTCTTTCTATCCCCCTCTTTCTCTCTCTCTCTCTCCTTCTCTCTCTCTTTCATTCTCTCTTGTCTCACTACCTCTCTCTCTCTATCATTCTCTATCCCTCGCCTTGCTGTGCCCATACTCCCTTCATATATCTTCCATTCATCTCTTCTTCCCATTCTCGTCTATCTGTCTCCATGTCTCTCTCTCTCTCTCTCTTTTATTTGCAGCTTGTGGATCTGATCAAAGCGAGAATGACGGGTCGTGTTATTATTTCTCAGAAATTAGTTCAAACTTCGCCTCGTCAAAATCGTTCTGCGAGAACCTTGGAATGCATCTTGTCTACATAGGATCACAGGAAGAACAACAGTTCTTGCAGAGTAGCCTATCTGGTAATACGGAGAAGCATTGGATAGGTTTATCCCAAATGACCTGGATAGATGGCTCAAGCTTAGACTACAACAATTTGTACCACAACAAGTTCGCATCTGTCTTTAATGATGGAGGAATCTGTTTCCGAATGTATTATGTAGGACGATGGTATGACACCAGCTGTTCCGATTCGTACTATTTCATTTGTGAAAATGAAATAGAAGACAGTGCCGGTAAGTACAGAAAATTGAGTAGAAACTTATTGTATTTCTGCACGTTGAGGGTCATCATTTTCTAAGACTTCTAAAAGGCAGAAAACACTTTGTTTACTAGAATAAAATCGTTCACCTAATATATCAAAATTATTCATAATAATAAGCGCACGAGCACTGTAAAGTCAACGTCTTTTCATAATGGCATAATAACACTAGATTGGATTGAAGAACAATGGATCACTTCACTGCCTGCATATGAGGTGCCCAAGTTCGATAACTTCCTCGGTTTGTTGAATATTCAAATCCTGTACAGCACACTATCAAATAAAATGTGTATATAATATATCCCTTTTCATGATTGTCTCCTCTTGCAGCTTGTTCCGTTGGTCACACTGACAATGGCGGATCCTGTTATTACTTCTCGCAAAGCAAGTCAAACTTCGTCTCGTCAAAATCATCCTGTGACGACCTTGGAATGCATCTTGTCTACATCGGATCAGAGGACGAACAAGAATTTATTGTGAACAACCTACCCGTTGAAAACGAAGATAACTGGATAGGATTAGCCAGTGTGACTTGGCTTGATGGTTCGAGTCTGACCTACTCCAACTTCGCAGATGATTCAAAGATTCTCGATGAAGGAGGATTGTGTTTCTTTATGATACCTGATATGTCATACCAATGGTTTGATTGCGATTGTAATCTAGAGAAAAATTATATCTGCGAGAAAGAAGGAGGTGAATATTATATTGATAATCCATAGCAGTTTTAATAATATCAATTGATTTAATTTCTTTTTCAAGGGTTTTTCATGTTTATTTTTCCTTCAGTGATAAACAGAAAAGTACTTACATTCAGCTTATCCAATGTATCCGGCCTTGCAAGTCATTGATAATAACAACATTATTTTACCGACGGATGCCAATTAAAGAAAATGTTCTGTTTCTAATCTTCATCTTTTATTTTGAGATTTGTCATCCTTTTATAACAACTATCTCGCTATTTACTTCAACGTCAACAGGTATCCAATCAAGTTCTGTACAGCCAACAACATCAGGCGCTGCCACTTCCCCCGAACGTCCAACCCAAACCACACCAAATCAAATGACGTCATCCGAAACGTCCAGTTACACTACTCAGACTGACAATATTGTTACAACGAGTGGCTTTACGCAATTTTTGTCAACAACCGATGATGCGATCAGTGAGACAACAAGCAGTCCAGCATCAACAACACCAACATCACATGCATCATCAACATCAACAACCGATGATGCGATTAGTGAGAAAACAAGCAGTCCAGCATCAACAACACCAACATCACATGCATCATCAACATCAACAACAGGGCAAGGATCAACAGATAATGATTTGCCTACTTCTGAACAGGCAACCGAAACCACTCCTGCAACAGCGGCAACGCACACAACCCAAACAATGTCTTCGACAACACGTCGCTCCTCTCCCAGGGACAGAGGTAAATGAAATGTTTTTTTGTAATGCATGGCAGATCTCCCCCACCTGCACAACTTGTTTATGTCTGTAGCACATTAGGTGTTATTTCGAATCACCTTTTCTCCTTGTACAACGCAAATTAAACATAATTGTTGCACTAACTGTACGGTGTCACTATCCCACGGTGGGTCATAGACATAACCAAACACTGACGCAGTAACACGTTAAGGAAATAAAGCTCCATGTGTCATCATAAAGCTGTGGTCACAAATCAGAGCAGCGACCGACCGATCAGTAGCCTGCTCGGTCGCTGCTGGAATTTAGGCATCGCCCAGCGATTAGATCGGTGCCCGGGCGGCGACCGCCCGGGCACCGAGCGTATTTTGGGCGGCGAGTGAAAAGTGAGCAGGCGCCGCCCAAATTTTAACTCCGCGCTAAAACTTCAGCGGCGACCGATCGATGCCCTAAAAACGAGCGGTGCCTGGGCGGCCGCCGCTCGGTGGCACGGCAGACGCCGGCAGAATTGGTTAAAAACTCGCCGCGCGGCCGCCGAGCAGGCTACTTTTGGATAATGTACCCGTTTCATCCCTAAAGCTGCGGTCACAACTCATAGAGGCGACGGACCGATCTGTAGCCTGCTCGGTCGCAGCTGGAATTTAGGCATCGCCCAACGATTTTTGGAAAAGTCGAGCAGGCTCTACTGTAGAGACCCAGCGCTGCCTGGGTGGTGCCCTGTCGGTTTCCCGTCGGTCGTCGGTCGATTTTAGGTCAAAAACTAGGCGAAATCGGCGAGCTTCCCCGCGCGGCGTCCCGGCAGTGACCGACTCATGACCCGCCGATTCTCAGTCGGTCTTCTACCGGCCACCGGCTGATTTGGGAGAAATTGCCCGGCGGCCGGCTGGTGATCGGCGGGCCATCTGCGGGTGTCTCGTAGGCCAAAATACTCTCGGTGCCTGCTCGGCGGCCGGACGGCGAGTTCTTTTAGCAATTTTTTTTCGCCCAGGCACCGAGCGACGGCCGCCCGGTCACCACTTGCTTTTAGGGCATCGCTAGGTCGCCGCTGAAGTTTTTAGTGCGGAGTTTAAATTTGGGCGGCGCCTGCTCACTTTTTACGCGCCGCAAAATACGCTCAGTGCCCGGGCGATCGCCGCCCTGGCAACGACCTAATCGAGCGTTCGCCGGTGAGCGATTTAGGTCAAAAATCGAAGCCGCTATGTCAAAGGCTGCCGAGCTAACGCTGCCCGGACGCCGACCGATTTTGAACTCGCCGCCCAGTGACCGACTGATCTCCCAGCGGCGACCAAGCGACGATCGGCAGCCTTAGACGTAGCGGTTTCGAAATCACTCTACAGCGAACGCTCGATTAGGTGGTTGCCATAGCGGCGACCGCCCGCGCACTGAGCGTATATTGGGCGGCGAGTAAAAAGTGAGCAGGCGCCACCCGAATTTTAACTCCGCGCTATAAAATTCAGCGGCGACCTAAAAACAAGCGGTGCCCGGGCGGCCGGCGCTCGGTGCCTGGGCGAAAATTGGCTAAAAACTCGCCGCCCGCCCGGCCGCCGAGCAGGCTACTTTTTGGGGTTGTGACCATAGCTCGTAACCCTTCAACCCTTTCACGTTAAACTTGGTTACAGGGGTGAATCAAGCATTGTGATGTCGATGATTAGAATTGAGATGGTAATATAAGTAGGCAAATGATATTAGTAACTTGTAAATAAAGGACATTTGTTTGAAGGAAAACGACAAGGATCTCGACGGAATAATTTCGTGATTCGTGTCCTATTTTTCTCTCTTTATCTTTGAAATTTGTATTGATTGTTATATCTGTAAGATTCATCTTTCATTGTGCATACTTCACAATTAATTCATTAAAATTCTAACTCATATTTGTGATTTTCTCTTTAACTGTATACCCTTTGAAACAGGCCACATGAGCTCTAAAAACTTCCGACTACTGGCCAGCAATGTCGCCCTCATCGATGCCTATGTTCTGTCATCATACACAGTTTCGTCAATCATCAAATGCAGTCAGTTGTGTTTTGCTGATGTCCGTTGCTCGTGCTTTACTTTCATCGCATGCGAAGGTTCGTGCTTACTCGGCAAGGAATGTCTGGCGGCGTCTACATACGCTTTTGAAAGACGACCCGGAGCTAAATTCTATTCGGCACTTCTTGAAGATCAGGAGTAGAAAGCATGCAGCTATAAATATGGGCGCCGCTAGACCACATTTTCAAAAAGCCCCGGAACAAAACAACAAGCAAACATTTTGAAAGATGCCAATTACAGAGATTTGAAGAAAAAAAAAACAGTCGTCAGATAATCAAATTGACCGACAAGGCGACAACGGATACAAACAAAAATATTTCAGAAAAGATGGGAAGAACAAAAGGTTAATTGTTGTTGTTGTTGTTGTTGCAGACAATGCTAGGACGGGGGAGGGATTTTACCCCTAGTAACGGCCTGCCTATGTAGCCTTTTAGAGGCTATGTGCAGTAATTAATGATAGTATGAATTGATTAAAGTGTGTACATATTTCACTCTTGGATATTCTCAAAAGACGTTTTAATTATAATCCACTATGTAAATATTCGGTAAGGATAAAATTGACACAGACTGGCAAAACATAATTCAAATATCTACTAAAGAGTAGAAGATAATTCACTTTTCATTTTTGTACACCGGCGCAAGTGATTTTTTTCATAGCATCAGGTCACTGTTAATATTACCTTGCTTTGCAAAAAGTGGAGTAAAAGAATTGTGTGGGGGGGGGGGGGGGGGAGGAGGAGGCTCACCAAAAATCTATATGGCTTTAAATGCGTTGTGAAAAAAAAAAAGAACATTCTACAGAAGGTCTTATGTCCCACTCACTCAGCCGCAACATGCTTAACAGAAATATGCGACTTTTTATATGAGAACTTTGATGAAGGTAAATTTGTTGTCGGTGCATTCGTTGACCTTAGAAAAGCATTTGACGTTATGCCCTATGACATACCTATGTTAAGTGTCGTACTTTGGAATTGATGAAGTTAAGTTGGAATGGTTTTATTCTTACGTAACAAGCAGAAAGCTATGCGATTTTATAAAGGAAAAACAAGTGACCTTCTCCCCTATATCTCGAATCTAAATTTTAATCCACATACAAAACTCTTACCTTATGCGGACGATACAGATGTTTTAAATTCAGATTTCGATATAAAGATAGTGCAGTCAATTTAACAATCATAATAATAAGCTCACTCAGTAAATGGTTTTTAAATAACGGAATGATTATTAGCTCAGACAAAAACAGTTATATCGTTTTCATCCCGTCGGCAAATAAGCCTAATACTTTTAATTTTCAGATATTTATTAATGGTCAATTACTAGAAACTGGCACTAAACACCTTGGTTTGATTCTCGAACACAATTTTAAATGGGCATATCAGGTTGATGAAATAGTTAAGAAAATCGTTCGACCAAAGGCAAGTATACGCAGGGGCGGGCCCAGCCGGTGAATAAGCGGGGTGGGGTGGGAGGGGAGGGGGGATATGGCCAGGGGTGGGGGCCCGTCTTCTGTTTTTTAACATATTGTCTGGGTCAGGGGTGGGGCCTGTGTATACGAAGAAGCAATTCTTGTTTAACTAATGAAAATGTGTAATAATTGTATTTTACACTCATACTTTCGTACATTTACTAATGTTGTACTGTTTGGGGCTCTTTAACACAAAAAGATATGTTGAGGAAAGAAAGATTTCAATACAAATAAGTTTGAATGGTTTTGAATTCTAACTATAATGCACCATCATCAGGACTTCTTCACTGACTTTAATGGCAGCCAATTGTACAAAGAATGTTTCGTTTATGGTGTACAAGTAACTAAACCTTGCCCCACAATACCTCTATAATCTCTATACTATAGTATCTAAACGTAACGTCGCCTCTTGTACTCGGTATATCATTCCTTGCCAATAATACCTACCGAAACTAAGAACTGAATTTAAAAAAAAAATGCTCCTTGTCATATACTGCAATCGAATTTTTAATTCACTAGCAATTCTTGTTCAAATATCATCCATATTACATTAATATTTAAACAAACTTTCGGCTACAACAGTCTATAATATGATATCGTAATATTAACTAAAGCCAATTGATTTTATTTCATATCAACAAGTTCTATATGAATCTATCATAACACTGCTGTACATTTATGCTTTAGTTGCGATGTATTTAATGTAATCATTTGTTTGTTTGTTTTTATGTAGTATTTTAACTTTATACATTGTAATATCCACTTGATACAGGGCCCCTTTTGTAAAGCAGGCATTGTGGCACTGAATAGGGCTACCCTGTGTTTTAGAGAAGACTAAATAAATAAATGTTTGCTTGCTGTTGATTTGAGAAAAATTATACGAGCCTCATCGCAAGTCTTTCTTTCATCTTTATTCAATTGTTTATCAAAACAATTCTCTTGAAAATATATTAATCTGTTTTCAGAAGTTGTTATTTGAAAAGAATATATAATCATAATATCTGTTGTTTGTGCGTTAAAGGACTGCTTAATCAGCCTTGTGTGAAATAGCAAGAGAAAGAGAGAGAGAGAGAGAGAGAGAGAGGGAGAGAGAAAGCGAGCGAAATAGAGAGAGAGGGAGAGGGAGAGGGAGAGAGGGAGAGAGAACTTACTTTTCCCCTCAGATGACAAAAGAGGCACATACATTAAAAAAAAATTGTTTCTACTAATGTAATGGCGAAGGGGAGGAACTACGGCACAGAAGGATACAACGTTGAATAACCACCATTATGATGGAGAGGGGGTGGGGGGGGGGGTCTGTCCCTTGCCAACCAAAGTTTTGACTTCCCTGTCTCAATAGAATAACATTTTTAAACATGAATCCTTCGTGCTCAGAAATAAAAATAAATAATTTAAAGAATATCTGCACTTGTTTTGCCAGGAGGGATTAGGTCACTGGCAGGTGGTTATATCATCAGATCAGCTCTAAATTACATGTACCGATTAGCCATTGTTGGCTATATAGAGGGCGCAAGTAGCTGCGAGTAATACAGTCCCGATTTAATGTCCAAATACAGTTCACTATGCACTAGCGTCCAGGAGACTATACCTCCGTTTGAAAATGGCTGAATGACAGGATGAATGTAAGTAGGCACGGGTAATCGACAACTACTTGTGAATGCCCTTGTGGTAATTAATATATGTATATATAATCTATATATGTCCTGATAGGCAATGCAATGTACACAAATTGATAACATATCATACCATCTCTGAAATATAGGAAATATATAAAATTACTGCATTAAAAGAAATAAAACTAAATGACCTTGATTTAAAGTAATTCACATTTCGTGTGTGACCATGATGAATAAAAAAGTCGCTTATTGCAATACACTCACTCATACAGATTAATCATTACAGTAAAGTAGAATATTATCAGGAGTTCATGGGTCATACAAGACAATAAAAAGTAATACTTGACAATCACAGGCTCATATTTTGTACTATCTATAGAAAGAGTTGATTTTAAACCGATATCATTCTCTATCCAAAAACATTTTCTATCCTTCATCGATCTGATACTTCTATGTAACTCGAATGAACACGTTACGAAATTGACTGCACATTCGCGAATTGTAATGCCCGAGATCACTTTTCATCTCCTGCCGACGGAGTTGAATGAACTTTGGCGCATGCGCCAGACGGACTGAATTTGAATAATAAAAGTGCGGCATTCCTTGTTCGATACGATAAATGGAATGGCTTGATAGCATATTAAAAGACTGTCTCCGCCGCAAATGGAGTTTGCACTAAATTCAAATAATTGAACGATTTATCAAATGGACTAAAAACAATGGAAATTGACCGGAAAAGCTTATATCATCCTCACTTCTTCATATATTTGTGCATAACTTAGATTGCTTATCCCCTGCTCCTCCTCTCTATTCTCTCTTCAAAGTCGTTGCATCGCCCCCTTTTCTCGTTTGTATCTTTGCCATTGTCTCTATCTAAAACTGTATTTTCTTGTCAGTGTTCAATGCTTCTTGTATACTATCCTTTACAAAATACAACTACTCCTCCGTCTTCTCCTTCTGTTCTCATTTCCGTTATTCCGTCATTTCAGTCGATCAGGTGGTCCATAATTACGTTCTCTCTAATCTGCTCTCTCTCTCTCGCCAATTTCTATCTCTCTCTCTCTATCTTTCCATCCAACTCCCTCTCACCCACGCACACACTTTATCTCTCTTTCACACACACACATACACACACACACTCTCTTTCTCTCTCTCTCTTTTTCTCACTCTCTCTCTCACTCTATCTCTCTCCACACCCCATGTATCTTTTCGAGAATGAGTTTCTGTTTCCTATGACTAGATAGGTAAAACCATTCCTACTTGGCATCCTTGTCAATCATCAAGTGGAAACCATATTCAGTTTTAATCCAATAATGGATTGGTAATGAAATAATATATGATTTCTCGGCCAAATTCGCGAGTTTGTCATTCGAATTCATTTACTATGCATTTAAGATAGCGCAGATCAGCTTTGCCATGCCAATTGTCATTCAATTTTCCCGATTTTGTATTTAATTTAGGATTTTGGTCGAAGGATTTCATAGATCTGTCATTCAATTTAGAAACTGCTCAACTAGTAGCATTCAAATTAATCGTCACTTGTCGAGGCGTCATTTTTATCATTCAAATTAACACCTGTCATTCGTATTCGAATTATGTTTATTCAAGTTAGGAATGTTAGGGGGAAGAAATGCAACACACGTTTACAGCTTTAAAAAAATGCAATTAAATACATGATTTGCTATTGGGATCTTTTCTGTTATTCAATTTATTTATTTTGAGGACAAAGCATATGTTTGTGGTCAGACATTAGGTAAAGAAGGGGCGAAATCAAGGGATATGGCATCTCTGAACTGACATGTTCATATACCCCGGAAAGTGGGGACACGAAAACACCTACCCCAGTCACAATATTGTACCCTTCCTCCATAATGAAATTGTGATAAATTTATGATGAAACACAAGACAAACAACTTCCTTACATGAAAATTTACACAAATATTGAGACCATCAAGTTCGTAGATGTACAGTAAGTCTTTTTTTTAACAATCAAACTTAAAGGCTGATGAATATCTGATAAATTTAAAATTATATAAAGAGTATAAATACAAGAAAATAAAATAGGATGAAATACACATGATAAAAACGATCTTGAAAGAAAAAGAATGAGCTATAAAAAGTGTTTAAAAAACGAGAAATGTATATTGACCATTAATTTTAGTGCACAAAGTGCTAATTTGAATGCTACAAATGAATTAGAATGCTAAAAGTACACCGTCGCGATGTCAGAAAATCGTGTTGCGTTAAATCGAATGACCAAATAGCGAAAGAAGCAATTTGTTCATTAATTGGAATGAAACATACATAGATTCGAACGAAAACTTCATAGATTTGAAATCTAGAAAAAGGAATATAAACCCGATATATACCAGACAGCACTAAAACCGTCGAATTTGAACGCAAGACAAATGAATTTGAATGACGAACTCGCGAATTTGGCCGGGAAATCCTATATATAATTTACATCGAAACGCCTCGACCGATTAGAAATCCATTATTAATCATGCATATTTAGTTAATACACTGACACACTGCAACGTGCGTGGTACACAATCAAACGTAGAATTACTTTGGCGCATACAACGCGAAATTAAATTGAATTGAATTGAAGTCAAAAACCAAGAAAAGGATGGGTATTATTAGCATATGATGTTACGTGTACTTCAGTATTGATGCAACTGTGCGCATAGACACGAGGCGTTTGTTGGCGTTGAAGATTTTGCTTACTTGAACAAAAAAATTGCTCGGAAACCTCCTCTCTGAAAATGGCACTACCGAATTGAATCGAAGAGTAGCCTGTCGACAGGGCAGCTGTTTAGACAGCCACAAACCTTAAAACAACAATGGTTATTATCCAAATGTATTATATCTTGTTTCTTTTGAAAATCAAAGTACATTTAATTGGACCTTCGTGCTATATTTTGCTGGTCTTCGATTTGCAATGCTTTGTCGAGTAGAGGGACCTCTTTCGAATTCGGTAATTAAAACATTTTACTCTCTTCTTCCCTGGCAGCCAACAGTTGCACTCCGAAGAATGCTTTAATGAACTGCTAATCCAACCACATTGAACACGATCGCAAAGACTTTTGTTAAAAATCAACCTTGGGCAATTTCAGTAGCCTTGTCCATCATTGTTCATAACTGATGACTGGTTGAAGAACAAGTGATGATCCCCATGGAGGTGTATGAGACAAATATCACCTTAGTCTTTTCTTTAACTACTACAGTACTACTATTATTATTATTAGGGACTTTTAGATTTGCGTGGACTGACACGTGTGACGTCCATTCAAGGCAGTGCATTAAAAGGACGTCGATCGTAGCATAGACCTATTGTCTTCGTGCGAATCTAAAAGTCCCTATTACTACTTCTACTACTACTACTACTTCAACTAATACTACTAGTGAACCGAGAGGGAACATGAAATATTGAAAAGAAAATAATTTTATTTAAACCCAAAGAGAGAAGGGGGGGGGGGATTGAAAAGAAAGTACTGATATGTAAGTCACACCATCAAACTAATTCCAAACCGACTCCAAACCGACCGATTCTTGGCCGGTGAAGGTAAGGTAACTATTTGTCCTGGTGTCGCACTTGTAAGTGTGACGTGTGACCGGGATACCAAATAAGCTATGGTCACAACTCAGAACGGCGACCGACCGGTTTGTAGTCTGCTCGGTCGCCGCTGGAATTTAGGCATCGCCGAACGATTTTTGGAGAAGTCGAGCAGGCTGTAGAGCCCAAGCGATGCCTGGGCGGTGCCTTGTCAATTTCCCGTCGGTTGCCGGTCGATTTTTAGGTCAAAACTGGGCGAAATCGGGGAGTCTCTTCGGGCGGCGTCCCGGCAAAGACCGACTGATGACCCATCGATTCCCGAGCGGTCTCCCAACGGCCACCGGCTGATTTTAAAGAAATTGCCCGGCGGCCGGCCGGTGATCGGTAGGGCACCAAAATACGCTTAGTGCCTGGGCGATCGCCGCCCGGGCATCGACCTAATCGAGCGTTCACCGTCGAGCGATTTAGGTCAAACATCGAAGCTGCTAGGTCAAAGGCGAAATTGGCTAAAAACTCTCAACCCGGCCGCCGACCAGGCTACTTTTAAGAGTTGTGACCATAGCGTAGAGATGAACCATTCTCGCATCAAAATGTCGCAGACAGCAGTCAGGCACTACATTATACGAAAACATAAACGAAATGTGTGTTTGATACCATGGTGATTAACGCCTCACAACATTTCAGCATGCTGCATCTATTAAACATTTGTCTCTCATTTGCCTCATGCTCTCATTGAGCATTTCGCAAACTACACGTATCAGGATAACAGCGGTTTTTCTTCAGAAGAGCGTGCAAAAACATCTTCATTTTTAGTGATTTCTAGGATCTTCTGTTTGGATTTTCCTGCGTGAAATGAGCAGATCATTGAAAGAAGACTTCCAAAGTTGAGTACAATGAGTTCACTCTGCGAAAAAAGGGAAAAAACACTGGTGACTTGCATTTTGAGAAAGAAAGGAGATGACTCAAATTCCCTTGATTCTAAACTGGGAAAAAGTGTATAAAGGTTCAAGATTTGTCTCAATATTCTTCATAACTCTTTAACTCCATTGACAATATCGATCTAAGAGAGGGATTTGTGGAAGGAAATCATCATCATCATCATCATCATCATGTTTGATTTACCTATGAGTGGACTGAGGATGTTCCTTCCCTTGTGTGGGGGGCTTTCTCTGGTAAGTAAATGAAAACCAATATTTATATTTCTTCAAAAATTGAAATACAGATGGTTTGTTTGCAATCCAAAGAATGAAATTCCTTGAAACAAAAATGACTGAAAATAATGTATATGATGTTTTTTAAAGAAGTGTTACATTTGATGACTCTCCCCCTCTCTCCTTTCTTTTCAACCATTCATCTTCTATTTACCTTTATATATCAAATTGCATCTTTCTCTTTTAATATAGGATTTCCTGGCCAAATTCGCGAGTTTGTCATTCAAATTCATTTGTCTTGCGTTCAAATTCGACGGTTTTAGTGCTGTCGGGTATATCTCGGGTTGATATTCCTTTTTCTAGATTTCAAATCTATGAAGTTTTCGTTAGAATCTATGTATGTTTCATTCCAATTAATGAACAAATTGCTTCTTTCGCTATTTGGTCATTCGATTTAGCGCAACACGATTTTCTGACATCGCGACGGTGTACTTTTAGCATTCTAATTCATTTGTAGCATTCAAATTAGCACTTTGTGCACTAAAATTAATGGTCAATATACATTTCTCGTTTTTTAAACACTTTTTATAGCTCATTCTTTTTCTTTCAAGATCGTTTTTTCATGTGTATTTCATTCTAATTTATTTTCTTGCATTTATAATCTTTATATACTTTTAGATTTATCAGATATTCATCAGCCTTTAAGTTCGATTGTTAAAAAAAAAGACTTACCTTACATCTACGGACTTGATGATCTCAATATTTGTGTACATTTTCATGTAAGGAAGTTGTTTGTCTTGTGTTTCATCATAAATTTATCACAATTTCATTATGGAGGAAGGGTACAATATTGTGACTGGGGTAGGTGTTTTCGTGTCCCCACTTTTCCGGGGTATATGAACTTGTCCGTTCAGAGATGCCATATCCCTTGATTTCGCCCCTTCTTTACCTAATGGCTGACTACAAACATTATGCTTTGTCCTCAAAATTAATAAATTGAATAACAGAAAAGACCCCGATAGCAAATCATGTATTTAATTGCATTTTTGTAAAGCTGTAAACGTGTGTTGCATTTCTTCCCCCTAACATTCCTAACTTGAATAAACATAATTCGAATACGAATGACAGGTGTTAATTTGAATGATAAAATGACGCCTCGACAAGTGACAATTAATTTGAATGCTAGTTGAGCAGTTTCTAAATTGAATGACAGATCTATGAAATCCTTCGACCAAAATCTTAAATTAAATACAAAATCGGGAAAATTGAATGATAATTAGCATGGCAAAGCTGATCTGCGCTAACTTAAATGCAAAGTAAATGAATTCGAATGACAAACTCGCGAATTTGGCCGGGAAATCCTATATTTAAATATTCTTTTGTGGGCATTTATGAATTTTCGTATGTACTGTAGATTCAAGGGTGTCGATTTGTATCCGTGGTTGGGGGGGATGATAGGTGCCAAAATATTTTCGGCAATGGATCAAATCAACCAAGAGATAGAAGCGTGTGGCAGTTTGCACCCCCTCCCCAAGCGCGTAGCCAGGATTTCATTTTAGGGGGGGGGGGGGGGTAGTGAGCACGCGAAGCACGTTCCCTAGGGGTTTGGGTGCAGGGAGGGGTAGTTTCCCCCCTCCCCCGCGAAGCGCGGAAATTTGACGTTTCATTAAATTATAAGAGAAAGAACACGATTCGTTGGACCGTTCTCGACTCTTCATCTTTGTTTGAATCAAGTTCCCCTTCCTCCGCGCAAAGCGCGGAAGCTCTGACGTTTCCTTAGATTAATAAAGAAAGAAGACGATTCGACGTACCATTCTCGACTCTTAATCCTTAATGTTCTAATCAAGTTCCCCCTTCTTCGCGCGTAGCGCGGAAGCTCTGACGTTTCATTAGATTATTAAAGAAAGTAGACGATTCGTTGTACCGTTCTCGACTCTAAATCCTTGTCTGAATTCAGTTTCCCCGCTATCGCGCAAAGCGCGGAAGCTTTGACGTTTCATTAGATTATTAAAGAAAGTAGACGATTCGACGTACCATTCTCGACTCTTAATCCTTAATGTTCTAATCAAATTCCCCTTCTTCGCGCGTAGCGCGGAAGCTCTGACGTTTCATTAGATTATTAAAGAAAGTAGACGATTCGACGTACCATTCTCGACTCTTAATCCTTAATGTTCTAATCAAGTTCCCCTTCTTCGCGCGTAGCGCGGAAGCTCTGACGTTTCATTAGATTATTAAAGAAAGTAGACGATTCGTTGTACCATTCTCGACTCATAATCCTTGTCTGAATTCAGTTCCCCCTTGTCCGCGCGTAGCGCGGAAGCTCTGACGTTTTATTAGATTATTAAAGAAAGAAGACGATTCGATGTACCATTCTCGACTCTTAATCCTTGTCTGAATTTATTTCCCCCCCCCCTCCCGCGCAAAGCACGGAAGCTTTGACGTTTCATTAAATTATAAGAGAAAGAAGACGATTCGTTGTACCGTTCTCGACTCTAAATCCTTGTCTGAATTCAATTTTCCCGTTTGCCTTTTCATTAGATTATTTAAGAAAGAAAACGATTCGTTGTACCATTCTCGACTCTTAAAGGATTACAAAGTTTTGGTATGGGGTCTTGAATTAGGTGCAAATGAACTTATTGGAAGCCAATGCGATCCTACAATATTCAGTGACCGTTGTCGCAGTTGAAATCGAGTCCTAAGTTATGAAATTGTAAATAATAAACTCTTTATGTTGTATAGCTCCCGCTCAAGGTCAATATATTAATTAAGCTATAAAACAATGTTTATTGACTAAAATCGACCGATTAGCTATTCCCGTTTGAAAATTATATATCACAACTACATATTGTGAGATTTTCATGGTCGTAGCTACCATTGAACAGCCGTAGGTGCTATGTGAAATTTATAAAAATTTACCGGGAGCACCGGTAAATTTTTATATTCAATTTTTCTCGAAAGTATAGGAGTGTTTTAGGGGCTAAATTTTCTAGTGCTTATTATACATCCACAGGGGCATCCAAATATTATATCAAAATTGTAAAGAGTCACTATCCACCCAATTTTCAAAATTTCCCAAAACTTTGTATTACCTTTAATCCTTGTCTGAATTCAGTTCCCCTTCTCCGTGCGAAGCTTGGAAGCTCTGACGTTTCATTAGATTATTAAAGGAAGAAGACGATTCGATGTACCATTCTCGACTCTTAATCCTTGTCTGAATTCAGTTTCCCCGCCCCCGCGCGAAGCGCGGAAGCTTTCTCCTTGTCTCCTATCTCATCACGAGTTCGTCACAGAGTTCATCTATGTTTACACTGTCCATGATTGTCTGATGTGTATTGCAGATTGCTACTTTTTCGATCACGCGCTTAACATTTAGCCCGTTGCTTTTTAACGCTGCGCCTTGATTGCATTTTAATTGATCAAATTAAATAAATTTATCAATTCCTGATGAAGCCGTATGAGCGAGAATTCAATTTATTCTTGTCTCATATACGGTTGTCTCATTTACTTGGTATATATGTATGTATTATGAAAATGAGATAGCAAAATGTGAATATTGATGGTCATCTTGCGAGCAATAACCATTAACTACTCTAATCGGGCTCTCATCATTATTATTTTTTGTTTTTTGTTGTTGTCGATGTTGAATTATTGGGGGGGGGGATGATTGTACAGGCCACCCCCCCCCCCCCACCTCAAATATGGGGGGGGGGGAATATATCCCCCCCCCCCCACATCCCCCCGGGATCGACACCCATGTGTAGATTAGTTTTAAACTAGGGTTTCGAGTTGCCGAGTATGCCTCTCAAACTACATGGTGGTATTTAAGTTCTGTTGTATATTTTTGTTATGAGAAATCAATAAGTAATCGATGTTAAACCTAGCTCATGTAATCATGATGTGACTTTTATATTTGTTCACATTATTTTCAAGATTTCTATCACTGAAGAAGGAGATGTCTGAAGATACTTTGCTTGTTTTTAATCATTAGGTTTTCATTGCATCAAAAATAATACACAATAATGTATACTCCTATCATTTTATGCCTCTTCATTAGCTCATAGTTTTTGCTAGACCTTCGAAAGGTATTGTATAATGGGAGGCCCAAATTTGAAATCGATTTGAAATTTAGTATGCTGAAATTTGAAAATCGCGCCGGCCGATATTTTACTCAAAGACCCCCCCCCCCCCCTCCCCTCACCCTTGAGCAAAAAAAAGGTAAATTTCTGGTCACAAGTTGTTTTAAAAACTTTTGTTGTGTGGGCCCTTTTGGGGGGGGCAGGGGGAGGGGGTAGGCCCGTTCGCCCCCCCCCCCCACCCCCTGAATCCGCGCCTGTGTATATTTGTATACTACTAATAGTGAACCAAGAGAGAACATGAAAGATTGAAAAGAGACACAGAGAGAGAGATAGGAGTTTGATTGAAAACATAACTACTGATATGTTAGTCAGACCGTCAAACTGATTCAAACCGACCGATTCTTGGCCGGTGAAGGGGAGGTAAGCAGGGGGCGTCGCCAAAGGGGGGGGGGGGGGTGTGGGGGGGTGCGACACCCCCCCCCCCCCACCTGTCAAGATATTGTCGGTAAAATTGCGCTGCCGTCGGGAAAAAAGAGAAAAGGGGGAGGGGAAAAAAGAGAGGGAAAGGGAACGAAAAGAAAAAAAAGAAAAGGAAAAGAAAAGAAAGAAAGGAAAAAAAGGAAAGAAAGGAAAAGAAAGGAAAGAAAAGGAAAAAAGAAAAAGAGGGAGGAGAGGAAAGAAAGGAAAAAAAAAGAAAAGAAGAAAAAAAATAAAAAAAGAGTAAAAGGGAAAGAAAAGAAACGGGGGGTGAAAGAGAGGAAAGAGGGGGAGGTAAGAGCCTGAGAAAGAAGGGGTGGGAGTAAAAGAGAGAAGGGGGTTGTAAGGTTGAGTTGTCTCGTCGAGGGAGCAAGAAAGACACGGGTAAATATGTTGCTGTGTCGGGTCAGCTGTGTCGGTATTCTTGCTCGATCCTCGTGTACTATATCAATGCAGAAGTTTGAAGTCGGTGAGATGTATATTGTCGGTCGGCCGACAAGTTTTTTTCCGCTACGAACTGTGACTTTATATCCGCTGTGACGACTTCGAGAGTGACTACAACTACAATACTTGTATTTTCTCGAAGTTTCACTTTCCTATAATATCAGCTAAAGAAATCAAAATTTTAATATTTTGGGGGAAACTAAATTCAAACAAGGTTTAAGAGTCAACAACGGTACGACGAATCGTCTTCCTTTCTCTATATTGTGATGAAACGCCAAAAATTCCGCGCTTCGCGCGAAAGGGGAAAACTTCATTTAGACGAGTCGTGAACGGTACAACGAATCGTCTTCTTTTTCTAATAATTTAAGGACACGTCAAAGCTTCCGCACTTCGCGCGACAGGGGGGAACTGAATTCAGACAAATAGGGCTTATTAAGAGTCGAAAACGGTACAACGAATCCTCTTATTTAGGCCCGGTCACACAGCCCTCCACGGGCGTATCGCGGCCGAATCACGGCCAAAAATTTCTGCCCGTGAAGCAGACGCTGTTGGGCGCTTTGAGGTCGCGATAAAGACGCGATACAGCCGTACTTTACCCGTCGTTACACGCGGTAAGAAATTCACACGCGGTTGGCCGCGCGAAAAAGTTTTGGGCTGCCCAAAAATTTAGACCGCGGGTAATCGCGGGCGGTACACGTGGTACACACGCGGTAAAGACGCGGTACAGACGCGGAATGAACGTGCTAGGACGTGCTACGGCCGCGGTTAAGACGTGGTTACACGCGGAATTGGACGCGAAATTTTAGCGGGTAATCGCGGGTGGAGCACGGTCATAGCACGTTTGTTCCGCGTCTGTACCGCGTTGTTATCACGTGCATTAGCGTGTGTACCGCGTGTAAGCGTGGTAGGCCGCGGTACCGCCGCGCTCCACGGGTAAACCGCGGGTAAGCCAATTTTGCACATTTTCCACCACGGGCAACCGCGGGCAAAAAAAAATCGCGAAATTTTACCCGCGATACAGACGCGAAAGGCTGTGTGACCGGGCCTTTTCTCTAATAATTTAAGAAAACGTCAGAGCTTCCGCGCTTCGCGCGAGAGAGGGAAACTGAATTCAGATTAATAGGGCTTAATAAGAGTCGAAAACGGTACGACGAATCGTCGTCCTTTCTCTATATTGTGATGAAACGCCATAAATTTCGCGCTTCGCGCGTAGGGGAAAACTTAGACGAGTCGAGAACGGTACAACGAATCGTAATTTTCTTTCTCTAATAATTTAAGGACACGTCAAAGCTTTCGCACGAGAGGGGGAAACTGAATTACATCTATGTTTACACTGTCCATGATTGTCTGATGTGCATTGCAGATTGCTACTTTTTCGATCACGCGCTTAACATTTAGCCCGTTGCTTTTTAACGCTGCGTCTTGATTGCATTTTGATTGATCAAATTAAATAAATTTATCAATTCCTGATGAAGCCGTATGAGCGAGAATTCAATTTATTCTTGTCTCATATACGGTTGTCTCATTTACTTGGTATATTATGTATGTATTATGAAAATGAGATAGCAAAATGTGAATATTGATGGTCATCTTGCGAGCAATAACCATTAACTACTCTAATCGGGCTCTCATCATTATTATTTTTTGTTTTTTGTTGTTGTTGATGTTGAATTATTGGGGGGGATGATTGTACAGGCCACCCCCCCCCCCACCTCAAATATGGGGGGGGGGGGATATATCCCCCCCCCCCACATCCCCCCGGGATCGACACCCATGTGTAGATTAGTTTTAAACTAGGGTTTCGAGTTGCCGAGTATGCCTCTCAAACTACATGGTGGTATTTAAGTTCTGTTGTATATTTTTGTTATGAGAAATCAATAAGTAATCGATGTTAAACCTAGCTCATGTAATCATGATGTGACTTTTATATTTGTTCACATTATTTTCAAGATTTCTATCACTGAAGAAGGAGATGTCTGAAGATACTTTGCTTGTTTTTAATCATTAGGTTTTCATTGCATCAAAAATAATACACAATAATGTATACTCCTATCATTTTATGCCTCTTCATTAGCTCATAGTTTTTGCTAGACCTTCGAAAGGTATTGTATAATGGGAGGCCCAAATTTGAAATCGATTTGAAATTTAGTATGCTGAAATTTGAAAATCGCGCCGGCCGATATTTTACTCAACCCCCCCCCCCCCCCCCCCCCCCTCCCCTCACCCTTGAGCAAAAAAAAGGTAAATATCTGGTCACAAGTTGTTTTAAAAACTTTTGTTGTGTGGGCCCTTTTTTTTGGGGGGGGCAGGGGGAGGGGGTAGGCCCGTTCGCCTCCCCCCCCCCCCCCACCCCCTGAATCCGCGCCTGTGTATATTTGTATACTACTAATAGTGAACCAAGAGAGAACATGAAAGATTGAAAAGAGACACAGAGAGAGAGATAGGAGTTTGATTGAAAACATAACTACTGATATGTTAGTCAGACCGTCAAACTGATTCAAACCGACCGATTCTTGGCCGGTGAAGGGGAGGTAAGCAGGGGGCGTCGCCAAAGGGGGGGGGGGTGTGGGGGGTGCGACACCCCCCCCCCCCCCACCTGTCAAGATATTGTCGGTAAAATTGCGCTGCCGTCGGGAAAAAAGAGAAAAGGGGGAGGGGAAAAAAGAGAGGGAAAGGGAACGAAAAGAAAAAAAAGAAAAGGAAAAGAAAAGAAAGAAAGGAAAAAAAGGAAAGAAAGGAAAAGAAAGGAAAGAAAAGGAAAAAAGAAAAAGAGGGAGGAGAGGAAAGAAAGGAAAAAAAAAGAAAAGAAGAAAAAAAATAAAAAAAGAGTAAAAGGGAAAGAAAAGAAACGGGGGGTGAAAGAGAGGAAAGAGGGGGAGGTAAGAGCCTGAGAGAGAAGGGGTGGGAGTAAAAGAGAGAAGGGGGTTGTAAGGTTGAGTTGTCTCGTCGAGGGAGCAAGAAAGACACGGGTAAATATGTTGCTGTGTCGGGTCAGCTGTGTCGGTATTCTTGCTCGATCCTCGTGTACTATATCAATGCAGAAGTTTGAAGTCGGTGAGATGTATATTGTCGGTCGGCCGACAAGTTTTTTTCCGCTACGAACTGTGACTTTATATCCGCTGTGACGACTTCGAGAGTGACTACAACTACAATACTTGTATTTTCTCGAAGTTTCACTTTCCTATAATATCAGCTAAAGAAATCAAAATTTTAATATTTTGGGGGAAACTAAATTCAAACAAGGTTTAAGAGTCAACAACGGTACGACGAATCGTCTTCCTTTCTCTATATTGTGATGAAACGCCAAAAATTCCGCGCTTCGCGCGAAAGGGGAAAACTTCATTTAGACGAGTCGTGAACGGTACAACGAATCGTCTTCTTTTTCTAATAATTTAAGGACACGTCAAAGCTTCCGCACTTCGCGCGACAGGGGGGGAACTGAATTCAGACAAATAGGGCTTATTAAGAGTCGAAAACGGTACGACGAATCGTCTTCCTTTCTCTATATTGTGATGAAACGCCATAAATTTCGCGCTTCGCGCGTAGGGGAAAACTTAGACGAGTCGAGAACGGTACAACGAATCGTAATTTTCTTTCTCTAATAATTTAAGGACACGTCAAAGCTTTCGCACGAGAGGGGGAAACTGAATTACATCTATGTTTACACTGTCCATGATTGTCTGATGTGCATTGCAGATTGCTACTTTTTCGATCACGCGCTTAACATTTAGCCCGTTGCTTTTTAACGCTGCGCCTTGATTGCATTTTGATTGATCAAATTAAATAAATTTATCAATTCCTGATGAAGCCGTATGAGCGAGAATTCAATTTATTCTTGTCTCATATACGGTTGTCTCATTTACTTGGTATATATGTATGTATTATGAAAATGAGATAGCAAAATGTGAATATTGATGGTCATCTTGCGAGCAATAACCATTAACTACTCTAATCGGGCTCTCATCATTATTATTTTTTGTTTTTTGTTGTTGTTGATGTTGAATTATTGGGGGGGATGATTGTACAGGCCACCCCCCCCCCACCTCAAATATGGGGGGGGGAATATATCCCCCCCCCCCCCCCACATCCCCCCGGGATCGACACCCATGTGTAGATTAGTTTTAAACTAGGGTTTCGAGTTGCCGAGTATGCCTCTCAAACTACATGGTGGTATTTAAGTTCTGTTGTATATTTTTGTTATGAGAAATCAATAAGTAATCGATGTTAAACCTAGCTCATGTAATCATGATGTGACTTTTATATTTGTTCACATTATTTTCAAGATTTCTATCACTGAAGAAGGAGATGTCTGAAGATACTTTGCTTGTTTTTAATCATTAGGTTTTCATTGCATCAAAAATAATACACAATAATGTATACTCCTATCATTTTATGCCTCTTCATTAGCTCATAGTTTTTGCTAGACCTTCGAAAGGTATTGTATAATGGGAGGCCCAAATTTGAAATCGATTTGAAATTTAGTATGCTGAAATTTGAAAATCGCGCCGGCCGATATTTTACTCAACCCCCCCCCCCCCCCCCTCCCCTCACCCTTGAGCAAAAAAAAGGTAAATATCTGGTCACAAGTTGTTTTAAAAACTTTTGTTGTGTGGGCCCTTTTTTTGGGGGGGGGCAGGGGGAGGGGGTAGGCCCGTTCGCCTCCCCCCCCCCCCCCACCCCCTGAATCCGCGCCTGTGTATATTTGTATACTACTAATAGTGAACCAAGAGAGAACATGAAAGATTGAAAAGAGACACAGAGAGAGAGATAGGAGTTTGATTGAAAACATAACTACTGATATGTTAGTCAGACCGTCAAACTGATTCAAACCGACCGATTCTTGGCCGGTGAAGGGGAGGTAAGCAGGGGGCGTCGCCAAAGGGGGGGGGGGGTGTGGGGGGGTGCGACACCCCCCCCCCCCCCACCTGTCAAGATATTGTCGGTAAAATTGCGCTGCCGTCGGGAAAAAAGAGAAAAGGGGGAGGGGAAAAAAGAGAGGGAAAGGGAACGAAAAGAAAAAAAAGAAAAGGAAAAGAAAAGAAAGAAAGGAAAAAAAGGAAAGAAAGGAAAAGAAAGGAAAGAAAAGGAAAAAAGAAAAAGAGGGAGGAGAGGAAAGAAAGGAAAAAAAAAGAAAAGAAGAAAAAAAATAAAAAAAGAGTAAAAGGGAAAGAAAAGAAACGGGGGGTGAAAGAGAGGAAAGAGGGGGAGGTAAGAGCCTGAGAGAGAAGGGGTGGGAGTAAAAGAGAGAAGGGGGTTGTAAGGTTGAGTTGTCTCGTCGAGGGAGCAAGAAAGACACGGGTAAATATGTTGCTGTGTCGGGTCAGCTGTGTCGGTATTCTTGCTCGATCCTCGTGTACTATATCAATGCAGAAGTTTGAAGTCGGTGAGATGTATATTGTCGGTCGGCCGACAAGTTTTTTTCCGCTACGAACTGTGACTTTATATCCGCTGTGACGACTTCGAGAGTGACTACAACTACAATACTTGTATTTTCTCGAAGTTTCACTTTCCTATAATATCAGCTAAAGAAATCAAAATTTTAATATTTTGGGGGAAACTAAATTCAAACAAGGTTTAAGAGTCAACAACGGTACGACGAATCGTCTTCCTTTCTCTATATTGTGATGAAACGCCAAAAATTCCGCGCTTCGCGCGAAAGGGGAAAACTTCATTTAGACGAGTCGTGAACGGTACAACGAATCGTCTTCTTTTTCTAATAATTTAAGGACACGTCAAAGCTTCCGCACTTCGCGCGACAGGGGGGGAACTGAATTCAGACAAATAGGGCTTATTAAGAGTCGAAAACGGTACGACGAATCGTCTTCCTTTCTCTATATTGTGATGAAACGCCATAAATTTCGCGCTTCGCGCGTAGGGGAAAACTTAGACGAGTCGAGAACGGTACAACGAATCGTAATTTTCTTTCTCTAATAATTTAAGGACACGTCAAAGCTTTCGCACGAGAGGGGGAAACTGAATTACATCTATGTTTACACTGTCCATGATTGTCTGATGTGCATTGCAGATTGCTACTTTTTCGATCACGCGCTTAACATTTAGCCCGTTGCTTTTTAACGCTGCGCCTTGATTGCATTTTGATTGATCAAATTAAATAAATTTATCAATTCCTGATGAAGCCGTATGAGCGAGAATTCAATTTATTCTTGTCTCATATACGGTTGTCTCATTTACTTGGTATATATGTATGTATTATGAAAATGAGATAGCAAAATGTGAATATTGATGGTCATCTTGCGAGCAATAACCATTAACTACTCTAATCGGGCTCTCATCATTATTATTTTTTGTTTTTTGTTGTTGTTGATGTTGAATTATTGGGGGGGATGATTGTACAGGCCACCCCCCCCCCCCACCTCAAATATGGGGGGGGGGGAATATATCCCCCCCCCCCCCCACATCCCCCCGGGATCGACACCCATGTGTAGATTAGTTTTAAACTAGGGTTTCGAGTTGCCGAGTATGCCTCTCAAACTACATGGTGGTATTTAAGTTCTGTTGTATATTTTTGTTATGAGAAATCAATAAGTAATCGATGTTAAACCTAGCTCATGTAATCATGATGTGACTTTTATATTTGTTCACATTATTTTCAAGATTTCTATCACTGAAGAAGGAGATGTCTGAAGATACTTTGCTTGTTTTTAATCATTAGGTTTTCATTGCATCAAAAATAATACACAATAATGTATACTCCTATCATTTTATGCCTCTTCATTAGCTCATAGTTTTTGCTAGACCTTCGAAAGGTATTGTATAATGGGAGGCCCAAATTTGAAATCGATTTGAAATTTAGTATGCTGAAATTTGAAAATCGCGCCGGCCGATATTTTACTCAACCCCCCCCCCCCCCCCCCCCCCCCCTCCCCTCACCCTTGAGCAAAAAAAAGGTAAATATCTGGTCACAAGTTGTTTTAAAAACTTTTGTTGTGTGGGCCCTTTTTTTGGGGGGGGCAGGGGGAGGGGGTAGACCCGTTCGCCTCCCCCCCCCCCCACCCCCTGAATCCGCGCCTGTGTATATTTGTATACTACTAATAGTGAACCAAGAGAGAACATGAAAGATTGAAAAGAGACACAGAGAGAGAGATAGGAGTTTGATTGAAAACATAACTACTGATATGTTAGTCAGACCGTCAAACTGATTCAAACCGACCGATTCTTGGCCGGTGAAGGGGAGGTAAGCAGGGGGCGTCGCCAAAGGGGGGGGGGGTGTGGGGGGGTGCGACACCCCCCCCCCCCCACCTGTCAAGATATTGTCGGTAAAATTGCGCTGCCGTCGGGAAAAAAGAGAAAAGGGGGAGGGGAAAAAAGAGAGGGAAAGGGAACGAAAAGAAAAAAAAGAAAAGGAAAAGAAAAGAAAGAAAGGAAAAAAGGAAAGAAAGGAAAGGAAAGAAAAGGAAAAAAGAAAAAGAGGGAGGAGAGGAAAGAAAGGAAAAAAAAGAAAAGAAGAAAAAAAAAAAAAAAAAGAGTAAAAGGGAAAGAAAAGAAACGGGGGGTGAAAGAGAGGAAAGAGGGGGAGGTAACAGCCTGAGAGAGAAGGGGTGGGAGTAAAAGAGAGAAGGGGGTTGTTGGGTTGAGTTGTCTCGTCGAGGGAGCAAGAAAGACACGGGTAAATATGTTGCTGTGTCGGGTCAGCTGTGTCGGTATTCTTGCTCGATCCTCGTGTACTATATCAATGCAGAAGTTTGAAGTCGGTGAGATGTATATTGTCGGTCGGCCGACAAGTTTTTTTCCGCTACGAACTGTGACTTTATATCCGCTGTGACGACTTCGAGAGTGACTACAACTACAATACTTGTATTTTCTCGAAGTTTCACTTTCCTATAATATCAGCTAAAGAAATCAAAATTTTAATATTTTGGGGGAAACTAAATTCAAACAAGGTTTAAGAGTCAACAACGGTACGACGAATCGTCTTCCTTTCTCTATATTGTGATGAAACGCCAAAAATTCCGCGCTTCGCGCGAAAGGGAAAAACTTCATTTAGACGAGTCGTGAACGGTACAACGAATCGTCTTCTTTTTCTAATAATTTAAGGACACGTCAAAGCTTCCCCACTTCGCGCGACAGGGGGGGGAACTGAATTCAGACAAATAGGGCTTATTAAGAGTCGAAAACGGTACAACGAATCCTCTTCTTTCTCTAATAATTTAAGAAAACGTCAGAGCTTCCGCGCTTCGCGCGAGAGAGGGAAACTGAATTCAGATTAATAGGGCTTAATAAGAGTCGAAAACGGTACGACGAATCGTCTTCCTTTCTCTATATTGTGATGAGACGCCATAAATTCCGCGCTTCGCGCGAAGGGGAAAAACTTAAACGAGTCGAGAACGGTACAACGAAGCGTAAATTTCTTTCTCTAATAATTTAAGGAAACGTCAAAGCGAGAGGGGGGAACTGAATTCAGACAAAAAGGGGTTAATAAGAGTCGAAAACGGTACAACGAATCCTTTTCTTTCTCTAATAATTTAAGGAAACGTCAGAGCTTCCGCGCTTCACGCGAGAAAGGGAAACTGAAATCAGATTAATAGGGCTTAATAAGTGTCGAAAACGGTACGACGAATCGTCTTCCTTTCTCTATATTGTGATGAAACGCCATAAATTTCGCGCTTCGCTCGTAGGGGAAAACTTAGACGAGTCGAGAACGGTACAACGAATCGTAATTTTCTTTCTCTAATAATTTAAGGACACGTCAAAGCTTTCGCGCGAGAGGGGGAAACTGAATTCAGATGAATAGGGCTTAATAAGAGTCGAAAACGGTACAACGAATCCTCTTCTTTCTCTAATAATTTAAAGAAATGTCAAAGCTTCCGCGCTTTGCACGAGAGGGGAAACTGAATTCAGATAAATAGGGCTTAATAAGAGTCGAAAACGGTACGACGAATCGTCTTCCTTTTTATATAATATGAAACGCCAAAAATTCCGCGCTTTGCGCGGAAGGGGATGGAGACTTCATTTAGACGAGTCGAGAACGGTACAATGAATCGTCTTTTTTCTCTGATAATTAAAGGACACGTCATACTTCCGCGCTTCGCGCGACAGGGGAGGAACTGAATTCAGACAAATAGGGCTTATTAAGAGTCGAAAACGGTACAACAAATCCTGTTCTTTCTCTAATAATTTAATTAAACGTCAAAACTTCAGCGCTTCGCGCGGAAGGGGGATAACTAAATTCAGATAAGGATTAAGAGTCGAGAACAGTACACCGAATCGTCTGCTTTTTCTCATAATTGAATGAAACGTCAAAGCTTCCGCGCTTCGCGCGGGGGAGGGGGAGAAACTGCATTCCGACAAGGTTTAAGAGTCGAGCACGGTTCAACGAATCGTCTAGTTTCATTTAATTAAACGCCAAAACTTGCGGGAGGGGGAGAAACTGAATTCAGACAAGGATTAACAGTCTTATAATGAAACGTCAAAGCTTTCGCGCTTCGCGCAGGAGGGGGGGAAAATTCATTGAGACAAGGATTAACAGTCAAGAACGGTACAATAAATCGTCTTCTTTTCCTAATAATTTAAGGAAACGTCTAAGCTTCCGCGCTTCGCGCGGAAGGCCTATCACCCACACCCTTCTAATAAGCACGCTTCGCTTGCTGACTACCGCCCTTCCCTAAAAAAAGATCCTAGCTCCGCGCCTGCATTAAAATATATAGCTATGCTGACTACGTTGATGAAATAATTCGTATATTTGTGTCGTCGTGGAAAATGACCATAATTTGCGCATACGATAGTCCATAGGAAAAACAATTTAGCCTTCGGCCCCGGGTTTATAGGGTTAATGTGTAGATATTGGACATTTAATTTTGTCGGTAATTGCATGGTGGCTAGTTTTGTCGGTAATAGTTGGCCTCTACACCCCCCCACTGAAAAAGTTCTAGCGACGCCCCTGGAGGTAAGGTAACTATTTGTTATGGTGCCGCACTTGTTGGTGTGACCGGGATGGTAATTAGAGATGAATCATTTTCGCATCAATATGTCGCAGACAGCAGTCAGACACTACATCAAACATAAACAAATTGCGAGTTCGATACCATGGTGATTAATGCCTCACAACATTTCAGCACGTTTGTATATTTGTCTCTCATTTGCAAAATACTCTCATTGAGCATTTCGCAAACTAAACCTATCAAGATAACAGCGTGTTTTTTTTCAGCAGAGCGTGCAAAATCAGCTTCATCTTTAGCGATTCCTAGGTTCTTCTCTTTGGATTGTTTTGTGTTAAGTGAGTAGATTATTGGAAGAAGACTTCCAAAGTTGAGTACAACGAGTTCAGTCTGCAAAAAGAGAGAAAAACACTTGTTATTTGCATTTTGAGAAGGAAGGGAGATGGCTCAAATTCCCTTGATTCTAAATAGGTAAAAAGTGTATAAAGGTTCAGGAATTGTCTCAATGTTCTTCATAACTCTTTAATTCCATTGACAATATCGATCTAAGAGAGGGATTTGTGAAAGAAAATTATCATCATCATCATCATCATCATCATCATCATCATGTTTGATTTATCTTTGAGTGGACTAAGGATGTTCCTTTCCTTGTGTGGGGTTTTTTCCCTGGTAAGTACATGAAGAAGAAAAAAATCTTTACATTTCTTCAAAAACTGAAATACAGTTTGTTTGTAATCCAAAGAATGATATTCCTTGAAACAAAAAATGACTGAAATTAATGTATGGGATTTTCTAAGAAAATTGTTAAATTTGATGACTCTTCCCCTCTCTTCTTTCTTTTCAACCATTCATCTTCTATTTACCTTTATATATCAAATTGCATCTTTCTTTTTATTTAAATATTCTTTTGTGAAAGAAAACAAAGTGCCTCAAGTGTAACGGGCATTTATGATTTTTCATATGTAGATCAGTTTTAAACTAGGGTTTCGAGTTGCCGAGTATGCTTCCCAAATTATATGGTGGTATTTAAGTTCTGTTGTACATTTTTGTTATAAGAAATAATTAAGTAATCGAAGTTAAACCTAGCTCATGTAAACATGATGTGACTTTTATATTTTTTCACATTATTTTCAAGATTTCTATCATTGAAGAATTAGGTACATGTCTGAAGACAATTGGCTTGTTTCAAACCATTGGGGTATCATTACGTCATAAATGATACACAATAATTAATTCTCCTTTCATTCAATGTAAGATGTATTCGATCACAATGTAGAATAAAAAATGGTATTCTGTTTGCTAGTGGAATAAATAGTTTTATATTTAACATATATTTCTTTTCAAAATCAAAGTACATTTGATTGGACCTTCAAGCTTTATTTAACAGTTATTCTACGTGCAATGCTTCGTCGAGTAGAAGGACTTCTTTCGAATTTGGTAATACAAATATTTTATCTCTTCTTCCCTGACAGCCGACAGTTGTATTCTGAAGAATGCATTAATGAAATTGCATTTAAGAACCTTTTGCTATAAATCCATCCACATTGAAAACGATCGAAAAGTGTTAGTAGCTAGCTTGCCTCTTATTGTTCCTAACGGACCGAAACTCCTGGTGACTGGTGGAAGAACATGTGATGTCTCCACCCCCCCCCCCGGCGGTGCATGAGACAACTACTAAAACAAAAACTGTCGCTAAGATTTGCTTACAGTCGCTAATAGTCGCCAACTGCCTTTCGCAAACACTTTCGGAGACATTCGCTCAAATGTTGCTAATTGTCGCAAAACGTCACTTAATGTCGCTGATCATAATCGCTGACCATAATCTCTTTTTTTTTCTTTAACTACTACACTACTACCATGGACCTACTACAATTTGTAGTAGGTTCATGCTACTACTATAATTACTACTTCTACTACTACTACTACTACTACTACTACTACTACTACTACTACTAGTGAACCAGGAGGGAATATGAAAGATTGCGTGAAAAGAAGAATTGTATATAAAGGCAGATAGAGAAGGAGAGAGAAGGGGGTCGATTGAAAAGAAAGTACTGATATGTTAGTCAGACCATCAAACTGATTCCAAACCGACTCCGGTGGAGGTAACTTAACTACTTGTTTTGATGTCGGACTTGGTGATGTGGGCGGGCGGCGCGGGACCACGGCGTAGCAATTAGAGATAAACCATTTATCGCACCAATACATCGCGTGCAGTCAGGCACAACATAAAAGAAAACATAAATAAAATGCGAGTTTGATACCATGTTGATTAACGCCTCACAACATTTCAGGATGCTGCATCTATTAAACATTTGTCTCTCATTTGCCTCATGCTCTCATTGAGCATTTCGCAAACTAAACGTATCAAGATAACAGCGGTTTTTCTTCAGCAGAGCGTGCAAAATCATCTTCATTTTTAGTGATTTCTAGGATATTCTGTTTGGATTGCCCTGCGTTAAATGAGCAGATCATTGAAAGAAGACCTCCAAAGTTGAGTAAAACGAGTTCAGTCTGTGAAAAAAGGGAAAAAACACACTGGTTACTTACATTTTGAGAAAAGAGGAGATGACTTTCCTTGGTTGCAAATGGGAAAAAAGTACTTAAAGGTTCAGGATTCGTCTCAATATTCTTCATAACTTTTTAACTCCATTGACAATATCGATCTAAGAGAGGGATTTGTGAAAGGAAATCATCGACACGGTTGATTTACCTTTGAGTGGACTAAGGATGTTCCTTGCCTTGTGTGGGAAGTTTTCTCTGGTAAGTAAATTGAATAAAATCGTTATATCTCTTCAAAAAGTGAAATACAGATGGTTTATTTGCAATCCAAAGAATGATATTCCTTGAACCAAAAATGACTGAAAATTATGTATATGATGTTAAAAAAAGGTGTCATATTTGAATACTCTCCCCCTATCTTCTATATTTTCAACCATCCATCTACTCTCTACCTTTATACCGGTATATCAAATTGCATCAATTTTTTTATTCAAATAGTCTTTCGAAGAAAAAACAAATAATGCCTCAAGTGTAACGGGCATTTATACATGTTCGTATCTTTTGTTGTACATGTATTTGACATGCTTATAATGTTTTATATATTTTATAAGAATCGTGATGAATAAAAATACAGCTTTGTTGATGTTTTGACCTGAATAAGTAGGTTTCACTAAACAAATCCATAAATGAATAAATGAATGATAGTATTCACAAATTGAGGCTTTCGGTAACCCTAATGTCCTAAACCTATTGTTGGTATCATACTTTTGTCAAAAATCCCGCATATGGGCCGATTACAGGAATTGAGAAGGACGTATAAAGGAAAGGAAAAGAATGGACAAGATGATAATGAAATGGAGCTTTATTTAACACTTACACGAGACTATTTTTGTTGTTTGTGCGTACTCCATAATGAGGTATTATAAGAAACTGATGTCTGTACCTACTGCCAGGCCACAAGCCAGTGGCGGATCCAGGGGGGGGGGGGGGCGGGAGACCTCCCCCCCTGGGGAAAAAACGTGTAAAAACACCGCAATTTAACTTTTCTTTGGAGATGGGCCCCCTCCCCTGGCGCTCAAAGGGGGGGGGGAGAGGGGGGGGGGGTTCGATTTCTCGAGGACAAACACAAAATAGTGCTCACTACCCCCCCCCCCCCTGAACGAAAGCTAAATATTTTCTCACGAATTGGACCCCCTCCCCTGCCGCCGCGGCTGAATCCGTCCCTGCCACAAGCACTTCTGTACAATACTATTAGTTTAGACGAAACTCTGAAAAGGTCCTAGACCACAGCAAGTGTGCTTAGGAAACTAACAATCGTCATTTGCAGAGATATTTTGATTGATGTTACTGTGGAATATTATTACTTCATTGATACATAGGCTGGTCTAATTATGGTTTAATAATTTTGCCTCCCCCCCCTTATAAAGTGCAGTGTGTATATAAAAAAAAAACATCCAGAGAAGGTCCACTTTCATGTAGAGCAGTTCTAGACTAGGGTTTCGAGTTCCCGAGTGTGCTTCTCAAAATACATAGTGGTATTTCAGTTTTGATGCATGTGGTTGTGAGACATAAATTAATAATCGATGCTATACCTAGCTCATGTAAACATGATGACTTGTGACTATAATATTTGTTCACACAATATTTTCACGATTTCTATCACTGAAGAAGGTACATGTCTGAAAATACTTTGCTCGTTTCCAAACATTGGGTTTTAATTTACATTATAAATGATACACAATTAATACCCCTATCATTCAATGTATTAAAGATGTATTCCATGCCAATGTAGAAGGAAAATGATATTCTGCTGGCTGGAAGAACAAAAATGATATTATACTTTTTCAAGAAGCATATATCACTCCTAAAAGAGAATCTGATTGGTAACGAGAATAGCCGAGGAGAAGTTATTTTGTTAACACTGTGCAAACCATTTACGGAGTCATGGACATCTGTCGACCGGGATAAGACTTTGCAGTGAAGCATAAAAATATCGATTAGTGATTCAGGTCATTTTAGATGTTAAAACCATAACCATTGACGGCAATGATTATACTCCTGGGAATATCTTTGCCAGGGATAAAAATACTAAACCTATCCACTTTTTCAAATAAACACACAGGAATTCATTTGAGGTGGTAATATAAATGCAGTTTATAATTATATTGCAATGAATATATAAATGTTGTTCCGTTTCCAATGTAAAGATTATTTTCAGATTGTTATTGTGTTTGTTAAGATGTACATTTGTTATTATTGTAATGTGTATTTCTTGTTGTAATATGTAAATGTACAATGATTGTAAAACCAGTGAAAAAAAGAATTTCCTAAATGGTCAATAAATGGTAATTAAATTCAATAACAGATCATGTAATGGTAAGCCATTTCGTCCACTAATCCTCAGTGAGTCATTAGTAGAGGTGTCGTGGTCTAGTGGATATGTCACCGGACTGGATCACATGGTTCGTGGTTCGAGTCCCACCGCGGCATGAATGTCGTTTGGCAAGACTTCAATCTGCATTTGCCACTCTCCACACAGGTGTAAAATGGGTAAGATTTAAATAATAATGTGGTTGGATTGGTATGTGTGTGCTTGTAAATTGGCGCCTGGCGGAATACTCCCCAGGAAGCGGAGCGTGTGCACTATCATGTGTTGATTAGAAATTTGAACCAATGACCGGGGTAATGATTATAAGTATTATTATTATTTCTATATTTATGCAGATGGAGTTATCTTTCTTCGTTATCTTCGTTATATTAAACCAACACAGCCCAGTCACTGCAAATTTAGGTGAACAACTTGATAGGTGACTTCTTTCCACCTTTATTTCATAACATTGATTATTTTCGTGCCTCGATCGGGGTGTTTATTTACATTTAAACGTCAACATAAAGTGGTGAAAACAAATTCAATCCGAGTACACTAGTATTATAAAGAAAATACATATTTTATGTCCACATTATAATACTTTGCTACTTGTTATCTAAATTGCTTTTAACAACTTCCCCCGGCAATGTCTTGTCTGGAATTTCAGCTCTTTTTATAATAGTAATATATCATCCATCACATTTTGTCTTAATTGATTCTTCATCATGGTCTGCCATATTTTTTCCCTTTCAGAAAAGGCTAAACAAATACCGGAATAAAATGACAACACCACAACAATATCGATATGAATTAGTGTAGTTTGCTTGTAGGATAAGAGAAAATAGCCCCTTTATAATTATGTGAACTTTAACAAATTGCCTGAAATGATCATCAGATATTCTCTGGCCACAATCGATTGAAAAAACTGATTATTTTTTTTAATCCTGTGTTTCATTTGAGCGAAATACACGATAATGTAATGTATTTCATAAAAATGTAATCTACGAAATTTAATCTAAAATCTATGATGATTACTAAATCTATCACTATCTCTCTCTCTCGCTCTCTCTCTCTCTCTCTCTCTCTTCCTCTCTTTTTCTACTTTCTCCCTTTATCTCTCTCTTTCTCTCTCTTCTCCTCTCCCTCTGATCTTACACCCCAACTCTTTCTCTCTCTCTCGCTGTCTCTCTCTCTCTCTCTCTCTCTCTCTCTCTGTCTCTCTGTGTCTCTCTCTTCCTATCTCACTCTCCCACTCGCCCCTCTCTCTAGCTCATTTTCGTATGCTCTCTCCCCTCCCTCTCTGTGCCCATATTTCATTTATATATCTTCCTTTCATCTCTTCTTCCCCTTTTCGTCTATCTGTCTCCATTTCTCTCTTTTATTTGCAGCTTGTGAATCTGGTCAAAGCGAAAATGACGGGTCGTGTTATTATTTCTCAGAAATCAAGTCAAAATTCGCCTCGTCAAAATCGTCATGCGAGAACCTTGGAATGCATCTTGTCTACATAGGGTCACAGGAAGAACAAAACTTCTTGCAGAATAGCCTATCTGGTAGTAATCAGAAGCATTGGATAGGTTTATCCCAAATGACCTGGATAGATGGCTCAAGCTTGGACTACAACAACTTCGTAAACAATGAATACCAGAACTTCGCATATATTCATGTGTTTAATAATGGAGGATTCTGTTTCCGAATGCTAGGACAACTATATTTGTGGCATGACTACTTCTGTTCCGCTTCGTGCTATTACATTTGTGAAAATGAAATAGAAGACAGTGCCGGTAAGTACAGAATATTGAATAAAAACTAAATGATTTTCTGCATGTTGAGGGTCTTCATTTTCTTAGTCTGTAAAAGGCAAAGTATAAGTTTCTCCTCCAGAAAAAGAAAGAAAAAAAAAATCATTAAACTTATTTATCAAAAATCATGAATAATCATAGGCGCACCAGCACAGTAACGACGGATCCGTCTTTTACTGTAAAGTCAACTTCTCTTAATTTTTTCGAGTGAGCGAGGCAAGCGATTTTGACATAGGCCTATATTTATAATGCCAGTGTAAGTTTATGCTACTAGATTGGATTAAAGTCCAATGGACCATTTCCCTGCCCTAATATGAAGTGTCCAAGTTCGATAATTTTCTTGGTTTGTTCAACATTCATTTCTTGTAGAGCGCATTATATAGTTCGAAAAATGTGCAGATAAAATCCCCCTTTTCATAACTGTCTCCTATTGCAGCTTGTTCCGTTGGCCACACTGAGAATGGCGGATCCTGTTATTACTTCTCGCAAAGTAAGTCAAACTTCGTCTCGTCAAAATCATCATGTGACGACCTTGGAATGCATCTTGTCTACATAGGATCAGAGGACGAACAAGAATTTATTGTGAACAACCTACCCCTTGCAAACGAGGATTACTGGATAGGATTATCCAGTGTGACTTGGCTGGACGGTTCGAGTCTGACCTACACCAACTTCGCAGATCATTCATATACTCTCGACCAAGGAGGGATGTGTTTCCTTATACGACCAGATATGTCATACCAATGGTTTGATCACTCTTTCGCTGTTAATCACGAGCACCATTATATCTGCGAGAAAGGAGGAGGTGAATATTATACTGATGATACATAGCAGTTTTTATAATATCAGTTGATTTTATTCAATTTTCATGGGGTTTTTCAGTGATATACAGAAAAGTACGTACATTCAGTTTATTCACTGCATCCAGGATATACATGTCAGTTTTTACGATCAGGTAGAGCGTTGCGAGCGAAAATTGACGAAGGGTCCAGGGGCTCCCTGAAACTCACGGGTTTTAGGAATTTAATTCCGGTCAGATGAGCATATTTTTATACCTTTTGTGTGACACTGGCAGGTCACTTTAGTTTTGTTTATAACGATGTAAATTATGGTCTGAAGTTATATTTCATTCAAATGAGACACTAAATTAAGATTAATAAAAATTTAACGTTGATCCTTTATTTGTATGAGTACATTTTACAGGTGACAAATACATTTTTGTTTAAAATATAACACAAACGAGTTCTGTATCATCTATTCCTCTCACATATTTCTAAAGTTTGTGGCAGATTTGTTTCTACATAGAGCAATATAAATATATTTCGCGTTCCGGACTAACCAAAAACCAAATCTCACGCACAAATTTTGCAAAAGCAGTGAGTAATTGCGTCCCGCAGGACGCAACAAACATTCCCAGGTTGGTTTCCGGAAGCTGGAGAAGAATCATTTTAGCATAGTATACTGAATATAATTACAATGATTTATACATTTATTCAAACAATTCTAACAGTAACGACCCATCTGCGACACTAATAAACGATGTGCAATGAAACTTATTTTGTTCGGTATAATTTGCATATATGCGCAGATTGGAGAAGAAAACAAATCTAATTTTTCACTGACTTTTCGTCTTGTGCGGGCTCTCCATGTAGTTGTCTTGAACTTCATGAAGCGATTTATTTATCTGCCTTGCAAGTCATTGATGATCGAAATAAGTTACGAAGATGTTCTGTGCCTACTGAGATTTGTCATCCTTTTCATTACAACTATCGTCAACAGGTATCCAATCAAGTTCTGTACAGCAAACAACAACAGGCGCTGCAACCTCTTCCGAAGGTCCAACCCAAACCACACCAAATCAAATGACATCATCTGAAACATCCAGTTCCTCTAATCAGACTGACAATATTGTTACAACGAGTGGCTCTACGCAACCTTCGTCAACAACCGATGATGCGATCAGTGAGACAACAAGCAGTCCAGCATCAACAACACGGTCACCAACATCACAAGCATCCTCAACATCAACAACAGGGCAAGGATCAACCGATGCTGTTTCGCCTACTTCTGAACAGGCAACCGACACCACTCCTGCAACAACGTCAACGCACACAACCCAGACAATGTCTGCGACTACACGTCGGTCCTCGCCTCGGGACAGAGGTAATTGAAATTGTTTGTTTGTGTAATACGTGGTGGCCTCTCCCATCCCCCACTTGCACAAGTGGGTTATGTCTGCATCACACAAGGCGTTGTTTCGATCTTTTTATTCACCTATACTACGCTAATGAAACATAATATTGGAATTAGCTTTACGGTGTCACTGACGCATGGTGCGTCAAATACCAAACAGATCACTGACGCATGGCGCGTTAAATACCAAACAGATCACTGACGCATGACGCGTCAATAGCATATATTTAACACTAGTTGGGCAATTAAGTTGGATAAAATATTACATGCAAAAGGACATTAGTGCCGGGGCGGGACTCGAACAGACCTTGTGATCTACAGTCGTGTGACATATCCCCTCGACCACGACACCTCTAATTTAATAATATAACATTATTGTTGTAAAATATTGTTGCCTGACTAACGTTTGCCCAGTTCCATCTGCCCAACTTATTGCCAATGGGTAAATACATGTAGTAAATGGTTTGGAGAAAATACCCCAAATTTTGGACAAAAAATGGCCCAACTCTAATTTGCCCAATAACCTTACCCAATTATATCATCGGTTACTACATGGTTGGTATGAAATAACCCAATTGTTGAACGATATTTGCCCAACATCGATTTGCCTGCCCAACCTGTTTGATTACCTTACATGAGGTAACTTCATATAGTAAATGGTTGGGAGAAAATAGCCCAATTATCGGACAAAATTTGCCCAACTTCGATTTACCCAGTAACATCTGCCCAACTTTTTTTAACAGGGTATCTCCCTATTTATTTCAACGTCAACAGGTATCCAATCAAGTTCTGTACAGCAAACAACATCAGGCGCTGACACTTCTCCCGAAGGTCCAACCCAAACCACACCAAATCAAATGACGACATCCGAATCGTCCACTTCCACTACTCAGACTGAAAATACTGTTACAACGAGTGGCTCTAAGCAACTTTCGTCAACAACCGGAGATGCTATCGGTGAGACAACAAGCAGTCCAGCATCAACAACACCAACAACAGGGCAAGGATCAACAGATGTTGCTTCGCCTACTTTTAAACAGGCAACCGATACCACTCCTGCAAGAACGGCCACGGAAACAGCCCAGACAATGTCTTCGACTACACGTCGCTCCTCTCCTCAAGACAGAGGTAATTTAATTATTTTTTTGTGTAATCCGTGGCAGTTTTTCCCATCCCCAACACAGGCCTAAAACCCCCCGCCCCAACCTGCACGAATGGGTTATTTCTGTTGCACACAAGGCGTTGTTTCGATTTACTTTTTGTCCTAATACTACGCTAATTAAACATAATATTTGCATTAAGTGTACGGTGCCACCGTGGTGTGTCAAAGACCTAACCAATCACTGACGCAGTAACAAGTTTAGGTAATAACGCTTCATGTGTCATTATAACGGAGATGTACGTATACCCGTTACATCCCTAAAGCTTTGGTCACAACTCATAGCGGCGACCACTTGATGATATGGGTGAATCAAGCATTTTTGTTTTGATGATGACATTTATATGGTAATACAAGAAGGCAAATGATATAAGTTAATTGTAAATAAATGACAGTTGTTTGAAGGAAAACGATAAGGATCTCGACATAATTATTTTGATGCATGTCCTATTTTTCTCTCTTTATCTTTGAATTTGTCGTTGATTGTTACCCTTGTAAGATTCATCTTTGATTTTGCATATTTTGAGGGACTTGTAAGCTTACCTCATCTACATGTTCAACGACAAATGATTTGTCTAAAGGGGGGGGGGGTATAGTCCATTGCAGCTCTTTACTTTATCACTACTTCACAATTAATTCGTTAAAAGTCTAAATCATATTTGTGTTTTTATCTTTAACTTTATAACTTTTGAAAAAGGTCACACGAGGTCTAAAAACTTTCGACTCCTGGCCAACAATGTCGCCCACATCGATGCCTATGTTCTTTCATCATACACGGTTTCGTCCATCATCGAATGCAGTCAGTTTTGTCTTGCTGATGTCCGTTGCTCGTGTTATACTTTCATCGCCTGCGAGGGTTTGTGCTTACTCGGCGAAGAATGTCTTGCGACGTCTACATTCGCTTTTGAAAGGCGAACCGGAGCTAAATTCTATTCGGCACTTCTTGGAGATTAGTTCTGTTTCTGGAAAGCACGTAGCTATGAATACGCGCGCTGCTAGACCACTTGGAAACTGGGGGTGGCGGATGGCAAAATAGTAATTTTGAAATAACACAACAATTAGGAAACAAATATTTTGAAAAAAAAATCAGAAAAGATGGGATGAACAAAAAGTAGATGTGTTGTTGTTTTCGTTGTGATTTGCAGAATGCTAGAAAGGGGAAGGGATGTTACCCCCTTTAGTAACGGCCCTTTTTTATATAGCCATTTAGAGGCCATGTGCAGTGATTAATGATAGTGTGAATATATAGTGTGTACATATTTCACTCCTAAATATTCTGCAGAGACGTTTATTCATAATCCACTATGTAAATATTCGGTAAGTATTAAATTAACACAGATTGGCAAAAAATGATTCAAATATCGACTAAAAAGTAGAAGATAATTCACTTTTCATTTTTTACACCAGCTTAAGTGATTTTGTTCATCATAACACCAGGGAGGTGTTTCACAAAGATCCTAAGTAGAACTTAACACTAAGTTGGACTTAAAAATTATGGACAGCCATTGGAGCCTTAAAATGAAATATATTTAAAAGCAGAAATTCAAGGATTTTAGCCTTTTTTATAAATTCCACATCAAGAACATGAAACCTCCTTGATAATAGAAAATATGAATGATGTGAATCAACATTTTATGCCTTTTAAAAAAACTTTTACAAAACATTTTCAAAGACGCTAACGGCTTTCCATATTTGTTAAGTCCAACTTAGAGATAAGTTCAACTTAGGATCTTTGTGAAACACCTCCCAGGTCACTGTTAGTACCTTGCTTTGCAAAAAGTGGAGTGAAAGATTATTGTGATGGGGGGGGGGGGGGGGAGGAGGCTCACCAAAAATCTATATGGCTTTAAATGCGTTTGAGAACCAAAACAAAAATTCTACAGAAGGTCTTATGTCCCAATCACTCAGCCGCATTAACATGCTTAACATAAATTTGCGACTTTTTTATATGAGAACTTTGATGACGATAAATTTGTTGGCGCTGCATTCCTTGACCTTAGAACTTTGGAGTCGATGAAGTTGAGTTGATATGGTTTGAATTTTACGTAACAGGCAGAAAGTTATATTTATTTCTTAAAGGAAAAATAAATGACCTTCTCCCCGTTCGAACATGAGTCCCACAAGGATCCATACTAGGACCACTTATTTTTTGTATGTTCATGAATGGTATCTTGAATCTTATTTTTAATCCACATACAACACTCTTAGAACCTTATGCGGACGATACAGCTGTATTAAATTCAGATTTCGATGTCAAGACAGTGCGGTCAATTTACAATCAGACATAAATAAGCACCGTAATGTTTTTTTAGATAATGTAATTATTATTAACTCAGACCAAAAACAAAACAAAATTTATCCCGTCGGCAAAGAAATAATTTTAATTTTCAGATATTTAAGAATTGTCAATTACTAGAAACTGTCACTAAAATTAAGCACCTTGGTGTAATTCTCGAACACAATCTTAATTGGGCATGTCATGTTGATGAAGTATAGTTACGAAAATCGTTCGATAAATTGCATGTATACGCAGGGGCAGACCCAGCCGGCGGCGAGGGCTGGGGCCCAATTCGTGAGAAAATATGGGGGTGGGGGAGAGGGGGGGGCAGTATTCTTACTTTTTAAACCTATTGTTTTGGACCAGGGGTGTATACGAAGAAACAATTCTTGTTTACTTAATGAAAATTTGAAACAATTGTATTTAGTTTACACTCATATTTTCGTACATTTACTATATTGTTGTACTATTTGGGGCTCTTTAACAAAAAAGGGATATATTGAGGATACAAAAATGTCAATACAAATACGCTTGAATGGTTTTACATGCTGACTAGAATGCACCATCATTAGGACTTCTTCACCGTGACTCATTTAAAGATAAAGTTGCGTTCTGGTCATGCGATTGCATAATGAAAGAGACGGTGTGGATTCGATCAGAAAAGGTTGATCATTTAGCATTTAAGTGTTGGTGTGTACTGCAAGGTTCTAGAATCATCAAAATAATGAGAAATTTGGCCCAATTTCGGTAAAGTTACAAGCACTGTACACAGAAAGATGTAGATGGGACTACACAAACATGTGACATAAACATCCGTCCCGATTTTTATGCTGTTACATGCCATATCAATATGAAGGCATTTGAAGAGCCATGCTTTTCAGGGAACATGTTTTATCTGATGATCTTCCACACTTGCATAGTAACAATGATAACGCTCACACTTCCCAGAACTCAACCTTCTCTTTAAATGGCAGCCAAGCGAACAAGTTACTGCACAACCTTGCCCCACAACCTATATACTTTAGTATCTAAAAGTAATGTCGCCTCTTTTACTCGATATATCATTTCTTGCCAATATTACCTAAATACCGAAACCAAGAACTGAATATAAAAAATGCTCCTTCTCGTATATACTGCAAGCGATTTTTTTAAATCACTAGCAATGCTTGTTCAAATATCATCCACTTTACATATATATAAACAAATCCTATTGGCACAACAGTCTATAGTATGACATTCTAATAACTAAAGCCAATTGATTTTATTTTATTTAAACATGTTTTATCTAAATCTATCATAACACTGCTGTATATTTATGCTGTAGTTGCCATGTATTTATGTGTTTGTTTTTAAGTTGTGTTTTAACTTTATACATTGTAATATCCACTCGATACGGGGCCCCTTTTGTAAAGCAGGCCTTGTGGCACTGAATATGGCTACTCTGTGTTTTTAAAGAAGAATATATAAATAAATGTCTGCCTGCTGTTGATTTGAGACAAATTGTACGAGCCTTATCGCAGGTCTTTCTTTCATCTGTTTTCAGATGTTTATCAATACAATTCTCTTGAAGAAAAAAAAATGTTTTCAGTAGTTGTTATTTGAAAAGAATATATAATCATAATATCTGTTGTTTGTGCGTTATAGGACTGCTTAATAAGCCTGGTGTGAAACAGCACGAGAGAGAGAGAGAGAGAGAGAGAGAGAGAGAAAGAGAGAGAGAGTGAGGGAGAAGGAGAGAGGGAGAGAAGAAGAGTGGGGAATGCAAAGTTATGAATATTAACAAGTTTGAATGCACACCAAACAGAATAATCAGTAGACATGTCACTATAAAATAATGTATTACATAACTGCTAAGCATGTCAAAAAGGAATGAAAAAAGAAACACTTCACACAAGAAAGATTATCTTACCCATACTGCAATGAATCTAAACATGATGTACTTCAATTTGCTCTTGGAAAACGTTTAAAATGCAATTTTCATTATGTGATTTAATATTCCGTACAACATGCAATGGCATATCCAGAAATTGATTAGCAGGGCGGGGAGGGGGGGGTCACCCCCTCCTGACTGGGGAGATGGAATGTTCCTTTAATACCAGCCCCACATGATGGAGACAAACTTCAAGTTCCTTTGTTTTTCCTGGGCAGTCAAACAAGGGGGCTGATGTTGACTTGATTCTATGTTGGATACACCATTGCTTATTCCTCAAAAAAGTTCTTCAAAATTCTCTTTAACTTTTCAGGACTTCTTTAGAAACTTGTGCAACCTAAACTATTGACAAAAGCAAAATCAACTGTTTTGGATAAAAGGGTCCTAATTTGCTAAGCATTTAGTATGCAGTGAGGAATCTATTGATTTGAGTCTATCATGTGTTAACAATATGCTTACTGCCACAATTAAGGTCATTTTAGAGACGGAATTTTTACAGCTACACAAACAAGACGCAACTGATTTGTATTTGTATGAAGGACATACAGTCTTATAAAAAATAAAATAAATATGAAATCTGTTTTCACATGACTATTGCTCGCAGTAGAAGCTATCAGTTAATTGTGCATTGCCTCATTCCCCTTACTGTTCCCCTCATATAAAAAAAAACACAGGCACATGCAAAAAAATTGTTTCTACTAATGTAATGGAGAAGGGGAGGAACTACGGCACAGAAGGATACAACATTTAATTACCATCATCATGAAAGAGAAGGGGAGGGAGAAGGGGGGGGGGGGGTCTGTCCCTTGTCAACCAAAGGTTTAACTTCTCTGTCTCAATAGAATAACATTTTTAAACATGAATCCTTTGTGCTCAGAAAAAATATATATAATAGGCATAATGCACTAGTTTTGCCAGGAGGGATTAGACCTCCCTGCGTGGTCACTGGCAGGTGGTTATATCATTAAACCAGATTTTAATTAACAATAGAAAAGGGGTCCATGGAGGATCATCTGGTACCGCTTAGGCATTGTTGGCTATAGGGCGCAAGTAGCTACAAGTAGTACCGTCCCGATTTAATGTACAACATACAGTACACTATGCACTAGCGTCCAGGAGACTACCTCAGTTTGAAAGAAAGAATATCTGCACTATTTTTGCCAGGAGGGATTAGACCTCCCTGCGTGGTCACTGGCAGGTGGTTATATCATCAAACAAGATTTCAATTAACAACAGAAAAAGGGGTCCATGGGGGATCAACTGGTACCGCTTAGGCATTGTTGGGTTTATAGAGGGCGCAAGTAGCTACAAGTAGTATAGTCCCGATTTAATGTCCAATACAGTACACTATGCACTAGCGTCCAGGAGACTACCTCCGTTTGAAAATGGCTGAATGACAGGATAAATGTAAGTAGGCACGGGTAATCGACAGTTTCAACTACTTGTGATTGCCCTAGTGGTAATATATGTATAGATCATAGTCTATATATGTCCTGATAGGCAATGCAATGCACACAAACTGATAACATGTTTTATCTCTATACAATACGAAATGATATAAAATGACTGCATTAAAAGAAATAAAACAAAGTGACTGCATGCTTATACCTTGATTTAGGAAATCGCGTTTCGTGTGTGACCATGATGAATGGAAAAGTCGCTTATTGCAATACACTCATACAGATTAAATCATTACAGTATAATGGTGCAAATTCATCAGGAGTTCATGGGTCGTACAAGACACTAAAAAGTAATACTTGACAACCACGGGCTCATTTTTGGTACAATCTATAGGTAAAGAGTTGATTTTAAGTCGATTTCATTCTCTATCCAAAAACATCTTTATCCTTCTTCCATCTGATACTTCCATGTATTCCTTCAAATCTCGCATTTATTTACTAAAGTATCTTTTCTTTTCTCTTTCTTTCTTATGAGCAATATATTTTATAATAATCCTGAAAGTTATAGTATCATCTGACAAATAGAAATATCGTTCTACCCCAACATTGCCTACATGTATACCTCACAATAATAATAATAATAATAATAATAATATGTCTTGTTTAACCAGGGTAGCCTCATCAGTATTCATACTGTTCTCCCTGAAGGCCCTGCAATCATATATTATTACCCCGGTCATCGGATTCAGGCTTACCCGCACACAATGTATGCACATTCTCCACTCCCTTGGGAGCATTCCAGCCAGGCGTCATTTTTACATGCGCACATTTGCTAATCTAAGCACATTAGCTTTCGCATCCTACCGGGTACCCATTTTACACCTGGGTGGAGAGTGGCAAATGTAGATCAATGTCTTGCCAAAGGACATTAGTGCCGCGGTGGGACTTGAACCACGGACCTTGTGATCCACAGTCCGATGACATATCCACTCGTCCACGACACCTCTACAATCAACTTGAGAACTCTAAAATTATAACAGAAATATGACATATAATGAGTAATAATAATAATAATAATAATAATAATAGCCTACTCCAAATTTTATTAAACCGAAACGGAAATTCTTTTTGCCCAATTGATCGTGAGCCCGGCAGCCACTGAGCAGCGCCAGATCGACGTTGCTCTATCCCTTATTGTTTGAACGCCAAACAAGGTAGCAACAACTCCCATCTTTTTACGTCTTTTGGTATGACGCGGCCGGGGTTCGAACCCACGACCTCCCGGTTGTGAGACGGACGCTCTACTGACTGAGCCAACACTCCGGTGTTAGACAGGTGAGATGAACTTATCGTGTATTAAGAGTCAAAAGGACATTAACTTTGTATAGAATGTATGGATAAATGCCCTTCTGGTCCTCAGCGGATGGTACACTCATGTCATAATCATTGTCCTTCTTGCTGGAGGGGATGAGAGGGGGGGGGGCTTGAAAGGCACAACGCTCACAGATAACTGCAATCCAATTAATTCGCTATAAATGCAAAATCATGAATTCAATTTTTACAGGTATCATGATTAATTTTCGAGGGTAGAAATTTGCTCGAAATTTGATGCATGCTTCTTCCCAATTGCCAATTTTTTTGTGTTATATCTCTGGATAGAATAACCTTTGCATAATAAGTTTGTCATAGAGTTGCTAGACATTGTGTGTATCAACTCTCCCATGGCAAACCATATTCAGTTTTAATTCAATAATGGATTGGTATTGAGATAATGTAATATATATCGAAACGCCACGACCGATTAGAAATCCATTATTAATCATTCATATTTAGTTAATACACTGACTTATACTGTAACGTGATACACAATCATACATAGATCGATTTGTATGCACCACAATAATTCTGAATTAGTGTGGTGCATACAAATCGAAATTTAATTGAATTGAATTGAATTGAAGTCAAAATATGGAGGAAAAGGATGGTTTTTATTAGCATGTGTGTAGTTCAGTATTGATGCAGCCGTGCTCGTAGACACGAGGCGTTTGTTGGCGTTGAAGATTTTGCTTACTTGAAAAGATTTCCCTCAGAAACTTCCTTTCCGAAAATGACACTACCGAAATGAATCGAAGAGTAGCCTGCCGACAGGTCAGTTGTTTAGACAGCTACAAACCTTAAAACAACAATGCTTATTATGGAAATGTATTATATCTTGTTTCTTTTGAAAATCAAAGTGCATTTAATTGGACCTTCATGCTATATGCTATATGCTATATGCTATATATTTCTATGTGCAATGCTTTGTCGAGTAGAGGGACGTCTTTCGAATTTGGCAGCCAACAGTTGCACTCCGAAGACTGCTTTGACAAAATTGCATTTAAGATCCTTTTGCTATAAATCCAACCGCATTGAAAAAAATCGCGGATATGTCACCGGACTGTGAATCACATGGTTCGCGGTTCGAGTCCCACCTCGCCACTAATGTCGTTTGGCAAGACTTAAATCTATATTTGCACCCATGTGTTAAATGGGTACCCGGTAGGATTCAAATGTTAATGTGGTTGGATTGGCATGTATGCAATTGTAAATTGGCGCTTGGAGGAATACTTCCCATGAAGTGGAGCGTGTGTACTATCACGCAGTATTACTTGCTATACAAATGGGACTATTATTATTATTATTATTTTATATTTTTGCAGATGGAGTTATCTTTCTTCGTTATCTTCGTTTTATTGAACCAACAGAGCACAGTGACTGCTGATCTAGATGAGTAACCTGTTTGATGTCTTCTTACCACCTTTCTTTCATTCATATATTTATATAACATTGATTATTTGTGTGCCTCGATTGGGTGTTTATTTACCTTTAAACGTAAAAATGATGTGTTGAAAACAAATAAAAGCCAAGTATATATATAACAGCGATGTCAAGAAGAAAAAAGAAGAAAAATTTGTCCACAGTATAATAGTCTGCTACTTATTATCTAAATTGCGTATAGCAATTTCGTTGAAAAAAAATTGTCTAGATTTTCTTGCTCTTCATATAACATTAATACATCATCCATCGGTTCATTTTAAGTTTGTCGTAATTCAGTCTTTATCGTGATCTGCCACACTGTTTTTCTTCTCATTTCTGCTTTCAGAAAAGGCTAATAATATACAGGAACGAAGAAAGTAGTAAGAACATACCAATATTGATATGAAATAGCTTGCTTGTAGGATTAGGGAAAATGCCCCTATACACAGTGTGTCTCTAAAAAAAGTAAACCCAACTTCAACGGCAAATTTTCAGAAAACTATAAAATATTTACACATTATTTGTTATGGTTAGATAGTCCAATAAGTCCTCTGTCCAATGATACCACGTAGGTTATATAACTCTCATGCATGACTGAGCATGATTCAACTTAGTGAATGGGTGTGAAATCATCACTGTGGCAAGTTAGAATTGCACTGGAAGTTCATCAATCAAATGACATAGGAAATGTCTGATTTCTTACAAGCATAGCTTAGGGATGTGTACCCTCGACATGACCGCCATTCCTTTCCATGCAAAGCTCGCAACGCCTCCTCATGTCCCTGACAGCACGCCTGATCATTCCCTGATCTTGTCGTAATCGGTTCACTTCACCTGTTATCTGTTGCCTCAGCTCCTGAATTGTGGCCTGTGGGGTTTGGAACACTTTTCCTTTAAGATACCCCCAAAGAAAGAAATCGCATGGTGTCAGATCTGGTGAACGTGCAGGCCACTCAACTGGGAAATGAAGAGCAATGATGCGATTGCCAAAGAGTTCAGTCAAACGATTCCTCACAGCAATAAGTCTGTGGGCTGGGGCCCCATCCTGAGCCCACCAGGCCCCTGCGGAATGCTCCACGTCGTTGTCGGGGGTAGATCTGTTCCATCTCAGGCACAATAAAATTGTTCAGCATGTCAAGGTACGCCCTGCCATTGATGTTGCCTTCAAAAAAGTAAGGTCCCACCAATGAACCATTGCCACAAAGACCAATCCAGACACTCACTTTCTCCCTGCTCATGTTCTTATTAAAAGCATATCCCGGTGGATGATGGAGTTCAGCATACTCGTGCTCATTGTGGGTGTTTACCATTCCATCCATGGAAAACGTTGCTTCATCCCCGATGGTAAAAAACTGGAGGAACTGTCGATCTCGGTTGCACCGGTTCACAAACCATTGTGAAAATTGAAGTCGTCTGGGAAAATCAGCTGGTAGAAGTTGGTGCTGAACATGAACATGATATGGATGGAGATGCAAATCCAGTCTTGCTATTCTGTTAAAAGTTGCGCGTGGTATTCCAGTATCATTTCTCCTGGTGCTTATGCGTGGGTTGGCTTGGATGGCCTCTCTTACCACTTGGATGTTTTCAGCAGACCTCCCAGTTCGTCTGTGGCCAGAGTGTCATTTATTCCTGTTCAAACTGGTTCCGTGATCAGCATACTTTCTCACATTGTACCAGATGGCTCTTTTTGTTGGAGGCTGCCTCTCGGGGAACTGCACCCGAAAAGCATCTTGAACTTCCACGAAACTTCTTGTTTCCTGGTATCGAGTTACCAGGAATACTCTCTGCTCAATTGTCAACTGTACCATGTTTGGAAAACATGTGAAGTGTGCCTGTGTTAGGAACAACCTTTGCTGAAGTTGTTATGTAATCATAGGCCTAACATGTGACAAAAATTTAACTTCAAATAGGCCCTGAATGCATGACAATAGCAAGAAATAACTTGCCACAGTGATGATTTGACACCAGTTCACTAAGTTGAATCATGCTCAGTCATGCATGAGCGTCAGATAACCTAAGTGATATAATTGGACAGAGGACTTATTGGACTATCTAACCATGAAAAAATAATGTGTAAATATTTTATAGTTTTCTGAAAATTTGCCGTTGAAGTTGGGTTTACTTTTTTTAGAGACACACTGTATAATTATGTGAATTTCTGCAAATTGCCTCAATGATAATCTGATATTTTTGGCGACCGATCGTTGTAAGTAACTGATTGAATTTTTTAAATTCTCTGTTTCATTTGAGCGAATCAAACGATAATTTTATGTATGGAAAGAAAATTTAATCTTCGAAATTTAGATCAATCTCTCTCTCTCTCTCCCTCTCTCTCTCTCTTCCTCTCTCTCTATCTATCTATATATATATCTCTCTGTCTCTCTTTCTATCTGTCTTCCTGTCTCTCTTTTATTTGCAGCTTGTACATCTGGCCAAAGCGAGAATGACGGGTCGTGTTATTATTTCTCAGAAAGCAAGTCAAATTTCGCCTCGTCAAAATCGTTCTGCGAGGAACTTGGAATGCATCTTGTCTATATTGGATCACAGGAAGAACAAAACTTCTTGCAGACAAGCCTATCTTATAATGATCCGAAGCATTGGATAGGTTTATCATCCAGTGTGACTTGGCTGGACGGTTCGAGTCTGACCTACTCCAACTTCGCAGATGATTCAGAGACTTCCGATGGGTGGATGTGTTTCGTTATAACACCATATCAGTCGTACCAATGGTTGGGTCATAGATCTGATCCCGTGTACCATTATATCTGCGAGAAAGAAGGAGGTGAATATTATACTGATGATCCATAGCAGTTCTAACAATATCAGTCGATTAAACTCCATTGTCAGGGGATTTTTATTAGTGATATACAGAATAGTACTTACAAGTCATTGATGAAACACATTTCCTTTCACGAATTTTCCCAGTATTCTTTGAAATGTTCTTTGTCTAATCTTCATCTTTTATGTTGAGATTTGTCATCCGTTTTCATTAAAACTATCTCGCTATTTATTTCAACGTCAACAGGAATCCAATCAAGTTCTGTACAGCAAACAATCACACCAGGCGCTGCCACTTCTCCCGAAGGTTCAACCCAAACCACACCAAATCAAGTGACATCATTTGAAACATCCAGCTCCTCTACTCAGACTGACAATATTGTTACAACGAGTGGCTCTACGCAACCTTCGTCAACAACCGATGATGCGATCAGTGAGACAACAAACAGTCCAGCATCAACGAC